>CAEGAF010175861.1:0-17282 GCA_903067075.1 Micropoecilia bifurca | reverse complement strand
GTGAATGTGTTGGTGTTGTGCGCGGCAGTTTGAGAGCCGGAGTTGTTTTGCGGGAGATGATGCTGGCAGGGACTGACTGCAGGGGCACCGAGTCTGTGCGACCTTAAATCAAACCGGCGCGTTTTATTTATCCGACTTCAGCACGGAAAACACCCGAGCCTGAAAATCCGGCCATTCAGCTGCACGTATGAAATCAGTGCAACAACCTTTTTTTTTTTTTTTTAATCCACAAAGTGCCCTCTGCTCTGTTGGTGCGGTGACGCGCCACGGACTGCGTGTCAGAGTGGCTATTTTTTTCACGGTGATGCTTTGCTTAATAAAATAAAATAAATCCACCTTTTTTAAATTTGCCAGACCCGCACTTAGACCCTTCACTTCCATCTGGTTTAGACGAGGTTATATTGCGCCATTCTCTGTTTTATGCACAAAGAAATTCCTTTTAAATGCGCAAGTTCGAGTCTGCTACTGTTTAGATGTACCTGCGGTCCAGATTAACAGTAATTTACCGCCTCTGTGGATCCGAACCGCTTTTCCTCTAATTATCCTCCCGCACTGAGACTTTCGAACTTGATGGCGCGTTTTTTCCACTGCGCACAGATTCTGCGGCTCCCAGCTGGTTTGATTGCAGTTTTCAGTTTGGGCGGTTGGAAAGAAATCCGTCATCCATTGAGGGCGACTCGGCGCTCATTCAGTGTATACAATAGGACCCAATCCCGGCGCTCCAATGGTTATATGGTGCAGGGGACCCCCACACTCCCCCCACCCCTCCCCACTGCAGCTCAGGGCTCCAAGTGGAGTCTGAGGACTCCAGGGGTCAGTCGTGAGAGGGAGACCGATTTGATGACGGTATTGAATTTAGTGGATGTTAAATGGCGTCATGGTGTTTTCTCTGACCTCAGGTTTCATGTCCCATGTACTTCAGTCCAACTCTGCAGAACACAAGTTTCTGACTCTGACTCATTTTCTTGCGAAATATTTGATTTTTTTGTTTTTTGTTTTACCTACACGGGCGTTTTATATGGACGCCTCTCTGATAATTAAATAGGAATTTCAGATGCAGCATGTTGACCTGTAATGAGAAGGTCCTGGGTTTGAATCCCAAACATGATCAGTTTCTACCTGGCGTGTTCTCCCTGTGGGTTGATGGCTTCTCTCTGGGTACTCTAGTACAGTCCAGAACCATTGTTGAAAGGCCTATTGGTCGTTCTAACCTGGATTATTGTGGCCTATCTAGCATGTGACTACTGGTAATGGATGAGGTTGAATGCAAGTGCTGTGACGGAGTTGCTTTTTATGATAGAAATATCAATTTAATCAAAGTTTTGTCTGCGGTTCCTCTGTGGCTTTTGACCCTCTTAGTGGCATTCAGTCAGAACATGTTCAGCTTGAAACAGTAATGGAGGAACTGAATAAATGTCCTGCTGATGATATTTTAGTCTCTGTTCATCGAGAGTCTTCTTCACTGGTACAAAGTCTTCCAGCTGTAGGTACAAACTTTGTAGGACATCATGCTAAGAGGAGTCGTCCGTACAGCTACACAGTCAAACTTATTGCAATAATTTCAGTTAGACTGTTGGATCAGAAAAATAAAGTTTTTCAGTCATGTTTTTCATTATATTGTTCATTCATTTATCCGTTTCAAATTAAATATTATCAAGCTAAATGTTTAGCTTGTTTAGCTTTGAGCTAACTAAGTAATATGCAGATTTACTTGCTGATAATGGAAGTGGACCATCAAAATAAAAGCTGGGTCTTGGGAACCTTTAAAATCTCCTGCTGATGCTGAATCGCTTCATGTCATCTCTTTATTATCGTTGCTTTTCCTCTTCTTGTACAACAGTTTAAATTAATACAGACATTTTAACGGCAAGGCAGACTCAGCAGTTTGAAGTTAAATAATTTAGTTTGAAAGCTAACAGATTAGCTGTGGTGTTCCTCAAGGCTTCATTGTCAGTCCTCTTTGATTCGGTTCATGACTTGGATCGGAGCTTTTTACCATCTCCTGCGTCTCTCGTATGTTGACAAAAATCAACAGGGAAGCACTGACATAAAAATATAGGTCCATATCTGATACTGATAGAGACATTATCAGAGATTTACCAGTGTTACAGATTTTTCTTCCATTTTTGACACCATAAAATAACCCTCACTACTGGCAGTGATTGTTCCTGAAGCAGAGAAGTGATAGCAACACCACTCACTGTCACATGACCAGAGTCAACTCACTCCCCCTCCAGAAACTCCAATAGAAACCATATGAAAAATAAACTACCGCCTAGTTTTACCCATCGGACAAATATGCCAAAAAATAGCAAACACCAGCCGGTACCAATTTTGCTGCAAATAAATTGAGCTCCCTGCTAATTAGCCACAGCGACACTGAGTCAGTTTATGGAGGAAACCATCCACATCTGAAATCAACATCACATAAGCTGGAGCTGCTGAATGAAAACATGGCTGTTTCCTGCAGCTTTACTTTCATAAAAAAGAAAATCATCAGTTAATGTCTTAGTCATTTGTTGCATCTTTCTACAACTCTTGCATATTTTTAGTTGACAGCTGTTTTTCCCTTTGCTGTCTTGTGTGAAAGGTTCTATTCATGAGAGAAGATTGGACCTTGTGGTTTTTGTGGCAACTCTGTAACTGAATGTAGAACGTTTGTGATGAAAGGATTTGATTTCCACCAACGTGACTCGACAGCCCCGGTGTTGACACAGTTCTGCTGTCAGCATGTTTTCGAGCTATTTCTGGGGTCGCCTGGACCACAGCGCTCGGCTTGGAGACGTGCAGTTCCTCTCTGCAGCCCCAGGAGGCGACAACGGGCTGGATTGTTGACTCAGAAAGGTGAAATTGAACTAAACGATCTTTTGCCATGTCAAAGTTCACCGTCTTCACACAATAATAAAAAATAGAAATGCCTCCTAAGACGCCATATCAGTACTGCATACCGTCAGATCAGCATCTCGGGTCTCCTTCTGCGCCACTGTGCAGTCAGTGCTGCGGTAACGAGAAAACACTGGATGTGTGTGTTTTTTGTCTTCCACGTGATTTATGATCCTGCCGAGATATTCCGACTCCCCCTGCAATTCGCTCCACCTTGGAGGGAAAGGAGAAAAGGAACCAACAAGGAGATAATTAGGCGTCTTCTTCCGTGTCTTGTTGCAGTTGGGGGAGAAATTCAAATAAATTGATCCCGTCGTTTGATAGATTTGATAGAACCGCTTGTATTGAAGGGGCAACGACAGCATCGCGCTCTTTCGAGGGCCGAGCAATTTAATTACATTTATTGATTTCCTGTTTCTCATGCAACTCGGCCATAATTGAATTTTGAGGCTATAGACACATATATTAGAATGCGGGGCCACGGCACCTCTCAGGAAATAACGGAATTATTGCCAGAGTGAATAAGAGATCATTTTAGAAGTGGGCATGGACAATATGCTGCGTCTTGCCTCAGAGTCTAGCTGAGTGTTTGTCGGAGTCGCACCATATCTATGGATCACCATGGATATGGTGCTGATCACAGCGGACGACCGGAAGTGCTCCTAAGTGTGTTCCTGCGGGAAAACGTAAAAAAAACGTAATAAAATAATCTCCTGCTTGAAGATGAAACGTGCTGCTGGATGCTGCTGAGATGTCCTGATCGAGAGAGCCGGTGTGTCAAAGTGTCGAGAGGTTTTGCCGTTTCTGTTCCGTTTCGGGTCTTGATCTGTCAGCTGCTGGAAAATGAAGGTCTGCCAAAAAAAAAAAAAAAAACAGCCTTAAACTCACTCAGCATTTTCCTGCGCGGCAACATTTAGGAACCAACTGCAATGACTAATGGAATATTTTCAAAATGGGTGGTAGATATATGTTGTAAATGTAAGACAATTTTTTATATTATTTTTTTTTATTTTTGATGGATGCTAAAAGCGCAGCTGAGCTGTGTTTGTTTTTGCCTCTGACAGTAATTGCATTCGAAATGGATTTTCTCACTTGTATTAATTATCCCTCCACCTGACCCGACATGTCTGTCTGTCTGTGTTTCCCGCCATTTCGTCTGTGCTGACGTGAGCCGACCTGCGCAGCCTCAACTCCCGCGATAAGAGCGAATCGATACAGATGCGGGAGTTCATTTAACGACCCTCTGCTGTAGATTTAAAACACTGTATTTACTCTGAGTGCGGCGTTAACCTTCACAGAATGAAGCTGAAACTCAACATGTTCAGAGAGAGGAGAAAAATGCGCAATTCCTTTATGGCCAAACATCTGGGACGTTTAAACTGCTGCGGTGAGTTCAAAGCCGCTGTGAAAATAATACAGTCTTATTTTAGACTTGGAGAGCTGGAAAAAAGTGGCCAAACAAGGGAAAATTATAAGGTGCTTTTTAGGTTGGTCTCTCAGAATAAAATCGGATCCTGGTTCGTCTAAACTTTGGTCAGCAGTCGCACCACAATTCGTGTTGCATTTAAAGGAGCTTGAACACAATCTGAAACGAGACGATTACACTTAAAAACGAGGACACGCACGAGCTACATGTTAAATGGAATATTATTAAAGCGTCAGAACGTTGCAGCTTATTGCGTCATGTGTTTCTAAGATGAGTTGATTAATCAAAAACTGCAAGAAATCACAGACGCCTCGGTTCTCATTTAGACCAACATTTCTAACCAAATCGGCAGAAAGTATTTAAACTGGGAACTCTAAAAAAAAGAGCTGCCAGAGAATCATCAGGAACATTAATATTTAAATGACACATAATAATGCAAATTTAATGCTAACAAATAATAAGGGAGTGTTTATCTCCTGGTTGAACAAGGCTCCAACAAGACAGCACTTGGCATTCAAATAAATGGAAATGCACGATTTGTTTACTTGTAAATTGTGAGAAAACAGTTGGAGGCTCCTTCCCCGCCCACATGTTGGAACAGGGCACCGTGCCAATGGACTGGTGGTTTCTTCATGCATTTATTTACCAATTTACTGCTATTCTTTGAAGTTTTTCAGCAAGGAATGTTTTTCTTCCGTTTGATTTCTGCTTGAAAGCAGCTAATCTGACAGAGTTTGTCACTGCTGCGTTCGCCTGGCTGGTTCTGGTCCAAAGGACCCAAGGTCAACCTGAGGTTTAGTGCCAGTGGGTGATGGAAATCCTGCTTCCACAAGGTAGCGGCCTAGAAAAAGCCTTTCTATTGAAAATCTGCTTTGGAACAGTTGCCTAAACTATAAAATCCCTTTTGGTTTTTAACTTTGACTTAAAATATCAATATATACAGACACAGCCTGATCTGTTTGTAGCTATTTTACCGCTGCTAAGCTAATCCATAATCTTGATTTTTATCCTGGCTGACCAAAAAACAGTCACTACTAAAGAAAAAGGCTGACCTACTCCAGTGTTTTGTTGGATTGTCTTTAGCTTTGACTCTAACACTCATTCATTGTGGCAAGTTTCTGCAATGTCCATTGTCACATTAACGTTTCACTTAAATCTTGTATTGATGATGGTAAAGTCCATGATATCAATGTGAATTCAGAGCAGCAGAGGAAGATGTTTTCTCTGGTTTTACTTCCGAATGCAGCAAATTTATAGGTTAGGAATTCAAACTAAGTTCTCATTGGTTGGAGGTAACGGTGCCCACTGTACAGCCCAAACTGTACTTTTAATTGTTGTCAGCTTGTATGAACAGCGTTTGCATCTCCAGTCGCTGACTGGTGTTTTGCTGTCCCCAGCTGGTCTTAATAGATTTTGCTCAAAGCCCTGTGTATAATTGTCATTTCTAAATAGTCTGTTAGCATTCAGACATGCTTTCTGGCATTGGAGCATCAACGAACAGCTCTTATAAATTAGACAGGTGATGCTGAGGGATGAGTTTGGTTCTGTGTGAATCAACTTGGAAAGTTCAGAACAGGAGAGAGAGGTTCTGATGAGTTAAATACGTCACCAATACAGAAAAAAACCCTCTTTGGTGGTCTGAACTCTGAACCAGCCAATCAGCTGTTTGGCCAACATATGCATCAGCTGGAGGTTCACTGTAGCAGGTGGAGAACTGCCGTACATATTACTGGTCAAGGATTCCTTCAGTGCCATCGGAGATAACTGGTGAATAACCAGTTCCACATATTTGCAGGGGGAGCTTTTAATATTTTCAGAGCCTTCCTTCTGCTTTGACTCATTCTGACAAATAGAATGAGATCTTGCGTTAAACGTCGGCTTATGAGATTGGCATCCTCCGCGTTTGCTGCAGCCACAACAAATGGTTAATGGGGAAAGTGCGACTCCAACGTATCCCGGAGCCAAATTCCACCAGCTTCCCTGTGTGGTCATTAAAGTTGATTGGATTTTCATGCACAAACAAGTTTATGGTAATGGCATTGTAGTCGTTGTAGTTTGTTAAAGAACACAAACAGATTAAAGCTAAGTACTTGTAATGGAACTGATTATCCACATTTTAATGACAACATGTCTCATTATTCTGGACACAAAATTAGAGTTCTTAATTTCCTTTTGAATTAATTTTCAAATTTAAATACAAAACTCCATTGTCTATTTTGGCAGATATTTTCCAATGGCCAAACAGACGATGGATTGGTGATTTAGTGGTGGGTGGATTAATAGTGGGCTGATGGTGTTTGTTGGGTGAGCAGATGATTGGATTTACTGATAGCTGGTTGGATAACCATTTTTGAGCAAAGAGATGGATGAATGATGAATATTGGATGAATGGAAGCTAAACTCAGTGCTAGTTAGATGGATAAAGTGGGGTTTTTCCTCTCCACTGTTGCTACATGCAGGCTTGGCGTTGCTGCAAATTTAATGACTGTGAGAGATTGTCTCCCTTCACTGATTCAATCTGCTGGATTTCCCTTAGAAAACCTTTTTAACTGATTTGAATTATGAACTGAAATTTCCTGCACTAATTTAATAACGAGGACTAATTGGTCTATATGGATTATTGGATTGAATTTACTTTTCACATGGATACAACTTTCAGACAAGGCAATAGTCCTCTTCCTAGGATCATAAAAAACATAATGCAAACGTTAAGAGAATCTGAAAAAGAATTAAAAATGCTTTTTCCTTTTATCCATTAATTCCTGCCTTATCACAGTTTTAAAGGTTCTGGTGGTTCCTGCAGAACTTCAAAATGACTTGAATGGCTGTTTCATTTCTGCTGACGGTTAGATGAGGACAAGCTGCCTTTGCATGTTAATCAGTGCTTGAATAGAGGCCGTGTGTGATTTTTCATTGTGCAAGCTCTGATGGAGTCCTATAGAGAAGTGAATGTGTGGAGGGAAAGAAACAGGAGGAGGCTGAGCTTGTTAGATGGAAACACTCAAGTAGCACCAAGTTTGCATGTGAGAACATCATGTTAGTTTGCAGCACCTTCACCTCCACATCTGAAAAAAAACACACTTCAATGACTTGTCTAGTTAAAAATGCTTTACACAACAAGTCTTTTAAATAAAATCTATAAACACTTTGTCTTGGATTGAGCTGAATGTTTGCCAAGTCCAAAATCCTACCAGAAGTGTTTCTAAAGTGCGAAAAATGCACTTTATGACTATTATTTACATTAATAAATCCCTCTAATAAAAATCATTTTCTGCTCTGGTCATTCAGCTATAGTCGTCAGTTTATATTTAATAAATAAAAACAAATTATTTCTCAAAAGACTTTTGAGTCTATTTTGATCTTAAAGGTTTGGAATGGATGCTTTGGTTCATTAAAAAAGTCTCATAATCAGTTTTTTTTTCTTCTTCTTTTTTTCTTCTTTAAATCTTTACAAGAAAATCCATCACAAAACCCGCAGCACATTTTATTTTATTTTTTTCAGGGCAGGGCAGTTAGTTTTAATGGCTAAAATAAATGATTCCAATAAGTTTAAACCAACACTTTGGTATGGTTTCTGCAAGAAAACAGTTTTAATCTGGACCTGTTGGTCGATAAAAAGCTTGACCAATACATATTGAATAAACAGCCTAATTTAGATATCATTTTAGTGAGAGATGTCAGAAAATGAGGCATCCAAAGCAGCGAGACAATGGCAGCAGCAGAATCTCACACACCAAAATGAGTAAAAATCCCACCATGAATGGGAAAACATCAAGTTACAATAATATTTTTTACAATTTCACTGGTGGCTCAATTATTGGCATCCCTGCTGTTTGGAATATTTTCAGGCCTGTTTTGGTGACAGAAGGCCTGCAGCTCTTGATCATCTATATTTTAAAAGGCTGAAGCAGAGCAGCTGTCTCTGGCCGACATCTTCTACCACTGATGATGACCTTTTGTCAGTTTTCTAGCAGATCGCCAGAATGTTATGTTAAATATATTTGCATATCCGAGTTCATGATGCCATGCGCCTTTTAACAAGTTCCTATGGCCACTGGAACAGCAACAAGCCCACAGTACCACATATCCTCTAACATGTTGAAATGCCTTTCAACATTTAGTTCTCGCCAAACCTGTCTGGACGGGTTGCAGCTGAAGTGATTACCACTGAAGTGATGCTCTCAAATTATAATTTACATGACTAAAACATAGTGCGAGATCTTGTTAGTGTTTCCAGTGAAGTGCAAATGTCAATACACTCTCGTGCTTCTGCGCTGCTTAGTTAGTTACACCAGCTAATGTTTGAGATTTAGAAGCTTGCCGGGACTTTGCTGGATCAAATCCTCCGGCCCAACTCCACCAGATCTTCCAGCATTGTGACACCTGCTGCTCCAGCTCACAGCACATTGTGGCTCTTTTTCACTTTTCTGCTGAGCTCTCTAAGTGAGGCTGCCAAGTCTGGCGAGGATGCCCAAGGTGATGATTGACTCCATTACTGTGTAACAGAATCCCAGTGTGATGTCCATGTCCTCCCCTGAACTGCCTGCAGAACTACAAGAACAGGTTTTATTGGGAATAGAAATTGCGTCGATGATCAGGCAGCTTTCTTTCCTCTCAGCACGAGACGTGATGTTATTTATAGACTGCCACTATCCCAACACTACTTCCCCTCAGGGCTGGCATTGTTGAGCAGATGGCATTTTGTGTCTTTGAAAGTCAGACACGTCTCGCTTTCCTTTGTTTTAATCTTAAATGATCATTGTGTGAACGGTTCACTTGTTTCAGCCAAACATTAAAAGCATCTCGAGAAATAAAATGCATCATTTGAGCTGCAGCTAGAATTCATCTGAGATTGCTCGCTCTTTCATGAGTTATAAAAGCACAGGATGTTCCTTTGTTGAAGAAATCCTTTCAAATATCTTAAAGCAGTCTGACAGTAAATATATAATGGGACGGTGGTGGTTGCTGCTAATTTTAAAACACAAAAGTTTCATATAAAATTCATCAAACGCTCAGTTTTCTGGGTTTGGCCGTCTGCAGGAGTGTTCTGTTCTTCTGCAGCACCTGTTCAGGGAGCAAGTGTGCAGAGATATTGCAATGACTCTGTCCAAATCTACCCGGAGAATTTCTGACATCTTGAGTGTGTAAATCGTTCATCTGACCTCCAGACAACCACATGTTGGCATTTGGTGTCCAAGGCAGCCATCGGCCGCAGTGACATGCTTCACTTCTTGGACAAATCAAAGTGGGGTTCTGAACTGGAAAAGAGGTGGCTTGACCCCCTCTTCAGGTGGCGGTCAGTCACCGGAAGAGTCCACTTGTACCTTATCTACCAGTGATGGTTGGGTGGAGATGGAAGGTGGAGGACTTGGCACGACCCAATTTTAAGGTGTTCATCTGACTGTTCCTGGAGTTTGAGATGCCAGAAGAACTGCTGGAGCGATCTAAAGCTCTTTTTATGTATCATATTTTACTAATTTCTTTTACTCTTCTCTCAAAATATCTGCCTTCCATGTCCAAAATCTGCACATGGTTTTCAAAGGTGTGTCTCTTTGTTTTTGAATGACCTTTCTGTCCTTGCTGTGATGCTCTTCTTTGGTGCTGTCATCATGTTTTTGTCCTGAATGCAGTGCTGGGAAGAAAACAACTCTGTTGAATCACTTGGACTTCTTTGGGTAACTTTTCACCAGCTGGCTTTATAACCTGATTTTATCCACATTGTGTCATATCTAGGACCAGATATCAGTCTGTATGATTGGTCTGAACTCATGATTGGATAGGTTTCTGATTGTCTAGTGTGTTTTCAGACTAAATTTGTTGTGACATTAATTTAATTTTCCGTCGTCTCCTGCATCCAGTGTGAATATCAACGGCAGTGGAAGTCAATCCAGTGTCCTGACTGTATTATTAGTATGCAGAGTGGTGCATGGCGGCTGAAAAGAAGCGGCCTATCAGAGATTGCATCCAAGCAGTCTCCTGTGATAGGGCTGTTGTTGAGCCTGGGTTGCCTCTGTTCTGGCCGTTATCATGTGGACTGTGTTTGCAGCCCATGGACGACTTCTGGTCTGATAAATGTATCTTGAACCTCATCTCTTAAACCAGCTGAACAAAACAATTAGTTTTCCTTCACGTCTGGTGTTTTTGGGGATACTTTATTCTTACTGAGGTCAGTAGTTCTATATAATCTTAAATCTGAAATGTTTTAAAAAAAACTTTTTTTTACGTTGATCTTATGTTTTATTTTATGTTTTATTTTTTTCAGTAATGTATGGCATACAAGTGCCAGATTCTGCTCTTTATGCTCTTAAAAACGTGAACCGATCCCTCCAAATCAATACTGTCTGTTAATGTAATCATTTTAGGGAAAGAACAATAATTATTCAAATTTATTTTGGCTTTAGGACTGCTAATAGTTCATCTTGACGTTCCTCAGGCTCTTCATGTCCTTCTGTCAAGGTTGTGTTGCAATCCGTATCACAGTTTAGGATATGTTGAATATTCATCCTTGGAATATGATTTAGCTTCAGGGTGGCTTGCTCTGTGTTAACTGGTCACTGCTGATGTTTAAGCTCATAGTGGCGGCCCTGGGCGTTGAGGCTTACTTTGTGTTTGCACTTACAAACTGTATCTTTGATGTTGCACCTTGTAAAGCAAAGCAAGGAGCCTGCAGCAGCGCTTTGGATGTGCTGAAGCTGCCCGATGGCTTTGTCTTTGTAAAGCAGCTACATACACCATTACAATATTAACTTATTGAAACTAATAGTGAAATGCACTAATTTCTTAATTGAATGCACTTATTGTTTCTAGACCTCTGGATCTCACTGAACATTTCTAATGAGACTCTACATGGACCAAGTTGTGTATTTTAATGGGTTAATGTATTTGATGAATAGTGTTAATGTTTAATCAACAAACATTGATGTATTTTTGCCTGTAACAAAAAACCCACACTAAAGTCAGAAGTATATTAGCTTTATTATTGTCAGACTTATTGCTGTCCTTTAGAAGCTGTAACCAAACGGCTTTAAGCTCCAATCTACTTTTTTTCTGAAGTTCTTGCTTGAGAAAAGAACTTTCTTCTTTTGTGCTTGCTGCTTACTACTGATCTATGCCTGTTTTTTGTCTTCCATCCTGAAGTGTTAAAGAAGACCTATTATGCAAAATTCACATTGTATATGTTGTTGTATTTCCATTTGGGTCTCTACTGCTTCTAGAAACAGTCCAAGTGCTAAAAAATAACCATTTGTAAAAGTGTTTTTTTTAGTGTCTAGAAAATGAGCCATTTTTAAACATTCCAGTAATGATATCACAGCCAGTGAGTGCTGCTCTGTTACCAACCATAGCAGAACTCTGCCTACTTCATTGTTAGAGGTTTGGAAGTTTATGGCTGTATGCACTGTACAATGGCTGCTGGAAAGATCTGAGTTAGAGATGTCAATTAAAAGTGACCTGAAAAAGTTCCCTTAAGAAATCTCACATTTGATCTTTGCTAAGATTTATAGTTTCCAAATTACAGAAAGTAGTCCTGGTCTGTTGAATAAGATCTAAAGCAGTTTGGAGCAGTACCAAGCAGTCCTGGCCACTGTTAGGCTGTGATGTAATGGGAGCCCAGAAGTTTTAGATTCATTGCTCTGAATATGTTTTGTCATTTTTAAAAAATCACCAAAACAGCTTCAAGGTTGTGCTATTCACTGGAAAGCACTGAGTGGAGCATGTTTTTTTAATTTAAGAAAAGTAAATTTGTTGAAAAACACATCCGTCTTTAGTACCAGTTGCTAGGTTGTTATGGCATGGACATATTTTAGCTGAACTAGCCGGGCTCAGCTCCGAGGCCAGCTTGGGGATCAGTGATAAATGGTGTTTATCTGATGCACCTTCTGGAGAACCATAAGATGCAACAAAACCAGGTTTTCAGTTTTATTTTTTTCCCCTGCTTGCCATCAGATGTTACCATCTCAGTCTGCTGTACATGAGCTGTCATTTTGAGTCGGGATTTATGCGGGTTCGTGTTCCGCTGCCTCCTAATCCCAGGGGGTGACTCACCGTAATGATGTAATGCCTAGCAATAGCGCTTAGCTCATCCCAGCCTCTCTCTGATTGGTCATCTCCTTCAGGTGTCATCCTGGCCCAGCCTTGGCGTGAAGAACAGGAACAAAACAAAAACTCTTCTCTTCTGGGAGGAGACGATGAGACCAGATGTGCACCTTGTGGGTTTTTTTTTCTGTTGAGTTGTTTACTCTCTAAATTGGCACGACTGCCGGCGGATGCATTCTCAAGGCTCCTCACCACGGCTCGTCTGTTTTCAGAACACAGAGATGAGGGCCATGCATTTCACTTTTCATAAATAACTACGGTCCTAAGTAAGGCAGCTACAAGGAAGGCCTCGCGTATTTTATAAAAGCATCGTTTTTTTTTTCTTTTGTAAGTGCCTTTCAGACATGAACACCTTCAATATTGCATGTGTGCACAAGCGGGGACACATGCTGGCTACTTGTGCAGGAAACAGAAGCACGTTGGTGGGTTTCTGAAGATTCATCATGAAGCGTTGTATGCTGATTTGAGTTTATCCTCAACAACGCATCAAAAAGCATCCAAATTTCAAGTTGTTACCAAGTAAAACCATCTGAAAAGAATGTCCCGTCTCCTTTGAAGGGCAGAACATGAACGTGAACAGAAAATTCAATTTATTTTCCTCCATTTTTAATGAGCTGCAGCTGTGGACAATGCTAATAACTGTCAGGAAAACTCTGAATTATTATGTTTGACTGTTAAACTTCTTATTTCACTGTAACTATACAGCATGATTCAAGGAGCCAGTCTGCTCTGAATGGTCATCAATTATTCATATGTTGAGTAGAAACAATGCTGCACCACGGTGTGTGTGAGCCAGAGAGGGAAGAGCACTTTGTAGAAAAATGGGATTTTTCTGTTTTACTAAAATAAACTAAAATTAAAATTAGATGTGCAGAGTTTTAATATTTGAAGTCCTAAGCTCTTTTTTTATTATTTCAGGACTGATTGCTGTGGTTAGCACATTTAGTACATTTTTCTAACAGGCTTCCTGCATTTCTTAATTTGTGGTTTCCATGATGAAGATGGGTCCAAAAAATATTAAAGGACATTATATATGATTCACATTCAGTATTAAATTGAAAAATAGTCTTAAATTGTTTCTGTACAACAGAATATGCAAGGTTTTCACATAAAAACAATCACCTGTAAATACAGAAAGGACTGATAGAATATCCTTTACATGACTTAGAAAACAGGTCTTTAACATAAATAATATTGATTTTAATTGTTGACATTGAGAACATTGTGAAACCACTGGAGATGATGATGAAAAGTATACACAACCCAGTGCTTCCTCTTCATCTCCCCAATATTTCCCAATTGGGACAAAGAACTGAATCAGAGCCAGTATGTAGCGACAGTTGAAATAATTAGCTAGTGACGAGCTTAGACTATGTTTTAGCAATTTAGTGGGTCTTTGTTCTCTCTCTCAGACCCTGCATGCTTTTTCTGACTGAGTCTTTGTTGCAGAAATAAACTATTTTTTCCCATGGTTAAGATGAGAAATGGCTTGCTTTGGTACTGCTGCTGTTAATGGAAGCTTCTTGTTTTAACATGAGCTAACTGGACAATATTGAACTTTATGTGGAGGGAACGGTTCAGGTAATTTTATGCAGTTATGGAAATAAAGTGTGTGTGTGTGTGTGTGTGTGTGTGTGTGTGTGTGTGTGTGTGTGTGTGTGTGTGTGTGTGTGTGTGTGTGTGCACATAAAGCACATTCTCTGTGTGTTTTGGTGAAATGTGCTTTGAGCTGTTGATGCTGAAACGAGATGAGACAGACGCAGCAGTTGCTCGCTGATCAAAGTCGTGTCAAAAATCATCTAATTACTCTGTAAAACTCACAATCTAATATGGAAGGTGGATGAAGCTGAATGCCTGTTCCACCTGCCCAATGAAGAACGCTGATGTCTGACCTAATGAAATAAGAGGTTTTATGACGGGCGGGTAGCAGGTGGGTTTAAGGTAACATCATTTGGGTGCTGAGAGGAAGCCGCTGTTGGCATAACAACAGAAGCAGTCGAGCTGAGGACACAAAAACCTCACCCATCTTTGACTCTGGGGACTCTTGACGTCAGAAATCGCATCCGCGTGAGACGGATCAAGACTGGGATGAAGGGTTAGAAGCGAGTTGGTTGCGGTGGAAGGTTTTAAACGTGGACAATGTGACTCATTCTCACCGACTTTTCTCTACTGGTCCAGCGTTACCTTGCTACTGGAGACCAACTGGTGTCTGAAGGATAAGCACGGCTAGCGCACCTCCAGGCAAAGGCTTTGCTTTCAGATCTACAGATTAGCAGAATTGCACAATTTGATCCAACCACAACCTTTTTCAGAGTATTCCATCTGCCTGCTGCTCTGCTCAGACTGCTGCAGTCGAGATCAGGCAGGTCAGCAACTCATTATGCTGTTACACTAACAGTATTTGAAGAAAAAAGCCTGAGGACTGGCTCTGAGAGATTGGGTCGTAGATGAAGGTGGAGGGTGGCTTTGAGGAGGAGAGGAGGAAGAGGAGTAGGAGGAGGAGGAGAAGGGGTGGGAGTGATGCACTGTGGTGAGGGACTCTGGAAACAATGCAAAGTGTTGTCAAGGAGGAGCAGCCGGGTTGGCAGGGCACTTAAACCTCAGGATTCATCGTTGTCCTCCATCACCTGAGCCGAGTGTAATGACGTAGGCCGGGAGCAACGTGGATTTCAATTCTTTAAATTAAATTCAAACGTAGCGACTTTCACGTTTCAGATTCCTGATCAAGGCCAGCCTTGATCTGAACATTTCCTTTTTCTGAGTTTATAACGAACAAAGCGAAGCCCTTTGACTCGAATAACTCACAGAATCACGTTGTTTTTTGTGTGTGTTGCGTCTAAGAATGCAGCACCTTCCCGTAAAGCGACCGCGATAAAAGGAGAAAAGCCGCGTTTAGCTGTGTGTCCTGGCCTGATTATGTCTCCAGAGTGAATAGCCACTCTCCTGACTGACAGCTGTCTCATTTTTTATCTGCATGGCTCTTTTGCATAATGCGCCGCTCTGCTGCTTTAATGAACCGGCAAAGTTCTGTAGCTGCGTAATTATTCTGCTCTATTGACAGCTCAGAAATTATGCCCGCACATGAAAGCTGATACTAAAACTCCTTTTTTTTCTTTTTCTCTTACTCTTGTCGGAGAGCAGGATTCACTCTGCTGATGATACATGAATGTTGGCAGGTGATAAAGAAAAGCTTTTCACATGATGCTGTGTCTTGGCACGGTGGTGTTGCAGTTTTTCCTCTGTTTGTTTTTTTTCATGTTTTAATGCTAATACCTAAAATTTAAATGTAAATCCCAGACATGTGAATGTATTGTCATGTGAATGCATGAAGGTTTTTTTTTTAACTATTTCACTTTAAAAAGTTTTGTCAGTCAACCCCAAACTATGCTGTATAATCTTTCTGATTATAATTTATCGGCCCCCTTTTCCACCCTGAGCTAAGGAAGAAATGATTCCAAATATGGAAGAAATGTTTAAAAATAGAAGCCATTCTTTCCTTCAGACCTGGAAGATCAAAGTTTCTGACTAACTAAATTTAGATAATTCTTTTCTGCTCGTTATTTTATGTCTCACTCAGTTTCTCCTCACCTTCTGACAGACTGTGAGGTAAATGTCAGACTCAGACCTGCTGAGCAAGCAGAGGGAGGAAATATGTGTCCGGAACAAAGGAAGAGAGTCATGCTCCATGTCACCGATTCTGTCTGGGAGAGCTGCGCAATCAGATGGACACAACTCAGAAGATTCAGCATGAGGGATGGAGGGGCTTGGCCTTTTTTCCTTTTTTTTTTTCTATCTGAGCCGACGGCGGTCTGTGAGACTGCGCTGACCGAAGGCTGGTCATGTGCTTGGCACGTCCACACAGGGCTTATGTCGGCTCTGGATCTGCTCAGCTCAAACAACCTGCTCTGAATATTCAGCTGGCATTTCCACCCATACAGCGGGAGGGAGGGGAAAACATGTTGAAAATGTTTTGATTTGACACAAAACTCACACCAGTATTAACCCATGCAAAACTACACATACGGAAACACTGAGACAAACAAAAATTTATGTGTTACATGTAATAAAGTGGGATAACGAGTGAGGATTGAACACATGAAAATGAGACGCAAAAAGCACAAGAAGCCGACGATGTAGTTAAAACTTCACTGGTAAGAAATACCACCTGCTTCAGGTGGAAAATTAAGCTTCAGCTTTTAAACATATATGGAAAACACAAGCCAACCTACTGCTCAAGACTCCACTACTGAAGAAAAACACTGAGGCTTATTTAAACTTTGCAGAATATTTTGACCAGCAAGTAAAACACAGGTGGAGAGAGAGAGCGTTGGGTGGCTCAACTGGTGGCGCCGGCAAACCAGGCCATGTTGGAGACCCGATCTTAGATCACCCGTTTAATTTTCTCTCCCTTTTCTAAACTCTTTCCTGTCTAATTGCTGGAAGGTAAAACGACCAGTGTCAAAAAAAATCTTAAAAAAAAAAACATCCAGGGAGAATGTAGTCTGGTCAGACGAGACCAGACGGACATCACTGTTTATACGGCAACCAAATGGAAACTCTGAACTAAGTCACTGGTAAATCACTCAACTTGGATCCAATGAAAAATCTTTTATCCTGATGTCACATTTATTGAAAATAGTATTTCAATAGGTTGGATTACAAGATGATTAGCTGTGATGACAAAAAGGAAAATAGATTTTGTTTTTCTTTTTCTTTTTATTAAACTTTAAAACAAGAATTGGGTGACGATACCAGTTCTTATTACTTTGCATTTCTTTCTACTTTCGACAAACTTGTTATTACCACAAGCTTAAAACGAAAAAAAAGAAGTCAGTGGTTCCTTTTAGTTATATATATATCTATATATATATATATTTAT
>CAEGAF010175852.1:0-22682 GCA_903067075.1 Micropoecilia bifurca | reverse complement strand
AACCTTGACACTTAACATCTGAAGGAATCACTCTAAGCCTGATGACCTGGTGCGAATCAAGCAGTGAGTGAGCAAGGTGACAGTTGGGTGTTATGATACTTGCAGATGAATATCGTTTTTTTCTAGGAAAGAAAATATTGATATATGTCGGGATATCGATTTTATTATACAGCCCTACTTAAAATACCTTTCTAAGCACTACAAATCTGGACTTCGAGACATTAACGACTAATGGATGTGTTCTTCTGGATCAACCATAAACATTTAAAACTTTAATTTAACGAGCAACAATATAGATATATGGATTAATGTGTAAAATAATACAGTAATCAGCTACAGAGCAATAATCAGCTGCAAGTGCATTAACGCTTAATTATAGATGTAAATACATATTTCAGTAAGGATTTGCATGCATGAAAGCCAGCATGGTGTCGAAAAATCTGACATTAATCACTAATAGATATGTTCTTCTGTATCAACCTTAAATATGCAACTTTCATTTAACGAGCGACAATATTCATGTATGTTTTAATGGGTAAAATAATACAATAATCAGAAAATTAGAGCAAAGCTGATGTAGTTTACTAGCCGTCTGATAACACCGATAACAGATGAGCTACAGAGCAGTTAGCAAGTGTATTACCACACAATTAACTTAATTAAAGAGATACAAACGAATATTCTTGATTTTAAAAGACAAAAAGGGGATTCTGATTAATACATTACCAGTATTCGTCTTAAAAAATGAGATTTCAATGGGAAGAAAATAGTCCGGTTCAGGAGTTGGAGATGCTAAATGTAGCTAGCAGCAAAGCAGTCAAGTGCCTGCTAGCCACAGAAGCATTCTGTTCACCGGGAAGAGCCGTTGCTCTGTGCCGAGACCTTTCCCAAACAAAATGTCCCCTCAAATTTATCTATCGCCAGCTAACATTTCCACTGCTGCGTGCAACAACACGCTTCCCTTGCGGTGGTCCACTTCCTACCAGATTTTTACTCCGCATCCGGCTGGTTTGGCTGAGCGGTGTCACGTTGACCGTTGGCTTCAAACTGAGGAGGACATATTGTTTCACTCGCCGGAGGCCAAGGTCTTCATCATAATAGCCATCCGCTCTGTTGGCGGAAGGATGCGTGTACAATGATTTCTTTACAATTTACTCGTTACTCAGACGGTTTTACCAGCCAGACTCACAAGATGGCGCTGTGCTTCACTTCCGAGCCTCCGACCTCGCCAAGGCGCAGGGCTGCACCTTCACAGTTTGACCACAAAGTGTCGCTGATGTCAACCAACACAAAAAGGTTCTGTTCAGAACCTGTTGGTTATAAACCTCATTCAAATGTTGGACTAATAATGATACACTCACTTTCTAAGGGGGGGCAATAACACAATAAATCCAAACTATAACGAATTAAGTTTGAATTTATTTAGAATGTTCTCTCTGTTTTCCTTTCATTTCTATTTTGAGAAGTCTCTGAAAAATGGAAATCGGTGTAGTCTTCTTTCAGTAGTCAAAATTGGATGAAGACAACATAATATTATATTTCAGTCAACAATAGCGTATTCCTCGTATGACCTTATTATTAGATTAGATTATCTAGATTTAGTTTTATTTAAAGGTTTTAAATTGGTGCTAATGTTTATTTTTTCCAAGACAACTTCAGCTGTCAGTTTTCAGCTCTACATATCTTAACATTAGCTCTTTTTGACAGTGCAATAACCCTTCGAAAAGAAAAACACATGCTAAATCTCAAGTGAGGTGGCCGGATAGTAACGCAAATTATGTTTCTTTCTTCGCCTCTAGGTGGCAGTAACACATATAACACCGCCTTATATCAATAAAAAAAGAAGAAACCCCTCAACAACTGTCATGGCTGCCTCCTGCTCCCTAGTGTGCTGTGGAGAAGAGACTGAATCCGACAAAGCAGCTATTGGTGAATATATCTCCGTTGTAACATATAAAGTAATCGAACCTGAATTTCAACTACGACATCGTCGCTTCGCGTTGCGTGAGATTTAGAAAGCGTGTTTAGGGGATTGTGCGCGCGCACGTGGTCAAACCGCGGCTCGCTCGCTGCAGTTTAACTTCAAACCCAGGAATAAATGCACCATCCTCCTCAAATGTGTTGCATCAGAGGTTAACAACTGGTCTCTGAATGTTTCTCTCACACAGTCCGCTTTTCTAATGGCGGCGGCACCAATGCAGAGAGCCTCGATTTCAGCTTGTACAAGAGCAGAGATGAGACCAACCCGAGGAAGAAGAGCAGGCGGATCCTGGTGAGGAAGATGTTGGTGCATGAGGGGTTTCTTATTTCTGCATATTCAGGTTGTGCTGTTTGAATTTTTATGCGTATCATGTGTTTTTTTTCTGCTGAGGTTGCTGAATCAAACAGACTGAGCTATGTTGGTCAGAATTTTGGAACGGGATCTTTGAAATGCAACAGCCTCTGCAAGTATGTACAGTTATATTTCTTATAGAACAAATTGTGTTGGAGGATTTTCTACTTCAGATGTCGATTTTAAAGATGCTATCCTGTGGTGTGTAATCTCTACTAACACATGTACACAGAATATTCATGAGCAAGTGAATAGATTTCCACATAGGAACAAACTCTGGGTCTGTTTGTGTTCCTGACATCATAGGAGGTCTACCAATCAGCTAACATCAGAGTAAATGGGGCTACAAAGCATTTGCTTTGGGGGGTTTAATACAGAATCATTTGACATATTCCAGATTTTAATTTTTAAGGATCTTTGAAAACTCTTAATCCTTTTCCATCAACTACATTTGTGGTTAGAAAAATGTCCAGGATTCATAGTTCTGAGTGATTTTGCAGTAAAGTTGGGTTAAGAACTTTTGACATAATATCAGATGTTTTCCCAGATATTATGTTGGAGTGCTGAACAAACAGACCAAGGAAATGGAGGTGCATAACGCTGTGCTGTTCAACATGCAGCCTGTTATCCCAGGTAAAAACAAAAACACACATTGGAACTGATTGTAACATCAGTGCCTCCCATTTCCTTTGAAAATCATTGAACTGTCCAAAAAGCTTAAATATTGTGCCTTCAATACCAGGGGAGACATCAACTACCAAACCTCAGGATACTTCTCAATCCTACAGAGAAAAAGTACTTTTTTTTATCCTCCCACCTAATTAAACCATAATGACTTGGTGAATAGACAAGAGGTCATGTTTAAATCTGATTCCTTTGGTCTTCAGGTTGACTTGTTGATTGAGACATTTGGCACCAACAAGCAGAAACGAGCGCTGGCTTCCCGGAGGCTAAACCAGGTGGGCAGCAACGCCCTGCAGACCGCAGTGGCTAATGCTGCCTCCTCTGTTATTGAAAAGAAGGGTCTGGAAGGTGAGTTTCTAACTGCTCCTCTGTCTTAAAACAATGAGTAAAGAGAGAAAAGAGCTTTGGCTCTTATTTCTCTTTGTGGCTATGTTACCAGATGCATTTTTTCATTTTTCCTCAGCCCTCCAACAAGAAGTGATTCAGACGGAGTCCCAAGAGACTGTGGCATCCCACCTGCCTCCTTGCAATCCAAACGCAGACAAACGAGAAGACGTCTACCCATTTGATGAGCGTATCTTTTATTTGCTTCCTATCATTGTCAATCCTTAGGAATGTAACCATCATTGTATGTCTGGAGTTGCAGAGGAGGTTTTCTCCATCTTTAACTGATCTCCTCAGTCCTGAGTCCAGTCGAGCTCGATGCTTTGGAGCAACCTGGATCCAAGATGGCAGCACTCACCAAGGAGGAGCTGCAGAAGATGAGAGATGAAGGACGGTAGGGCAACAAGTTGTTCACAATTCCTGAAATTTCTTTAGCAAGAGTGTTTTCCTGCATGATGAATTTTATTCTTACTCGATTGAAGGTCACTGAGTGTTGTGAAGCATTTAGAGAGCATGCCATCTGAAGGTGAAGCCAGAGAGAGAATAGCACGCTGTGCCTTTTATCTCTCTCTGCTCCTCAAACTGGCGAGTCAGAAGAGCGTCCCACACAAGTGTGAGTATATCTGCTTTAACTCTTCTGAGCTGCTCTTCGTGAAGCAGGCATGTATAAAGGCATTTATACAGGTATATTAGGGATTGTACAGGCCTGCCAGAGAGATGGGTGTTTAAAGAAAAAAAAAATTTATTCACAAAAATGTCAACAATTGTGAGCTTCCAAATAAGCTAATAAAATTACAAATATTTTAGATGAAAATGACAATCTAAACTGTCCATTTATTAACAAAGTGTAAAATCATTTTAGGAATGTGTAATAAGTAAACAAAAGAGAATTACCATTCACCCACTTGTCTGACATGGGTAGGTGGAACAGCTGACAAAGTACATCTAAAAAAAAATTATATAGTGTGAAAACATTTAATATTTCTTGTCACTCCTTTCAAAAATGTTTTTCCAGTAAAGAAGATGTAAAATTCACATCTAAGGTAAAAATATGGTAATGGCAGCATTATTTTCTGGGTTGTTTTTCTGTGACTGAGCCTGGAACATTTTCAACAAAGTTGTACGGCAAACAGGAAAAATAGGAATTTGTAGAAGTAAACATTTAGCAAAGCACTCAATATCTTAAGCTGGTGTCAAGATGTTTTGGCAATTTAGCACAGAATCACTGGAGTACTCTTTGGGAAAACTCAGCTGAAATGTTATTGTGACTCAGCTGTGGGATTGTCTAGTCCTCCTGCCTGATTCTGACTGAATGTTCAGACTCTAAAAACTGTTCTTTATGTGTACAGTTGGATATGATGAAGGCTGCCCTCGCATCATTCAGAACAAGCTTTTCAGAACTTTCACTGTGGAGAGTTTCAACAATGGGAGGTATGTTAGCTTGACTTGTTGTCATTTTGCACCAATTCTTCAACAAGGAAAGTTTCATCCTGTAAAAAAAAACTTCGGACTGACTTTAAAATTTGTTGTGTTAAATAAATAACCCAACCACATCTTTTATCTTTATTTTTTAGGGTGAATAACATAGTTTCAACATCAATGCGTGCCAAATTAGCAGCGTACAGCTTGGCTCTGTTGCTGCACATGGGGCACATGACTGCCGACCTCTCGTTACTGCATCGTGATCTGGGAATCACCGAAGCCAAGTGAGTTGATTTAATTTTCAGTGCTGGAAAATAAGTATTTACACCCACATTTTGCTGGGGGTTTTTTCTGTCCCACACTCAAATGTTTCAGGTCGAACAGATTTTATCAGCACTACTAGAGTACATAGAAGTACTAGAGTACATTTTCAAATGATTTCATTTACTAAGGGAAAAGAAGCTATCCCATATGGATTTAAAGTAATTGCGAAGGGTAAGAAAGCCACATATAAACAAAGATTGTTGACGACTCTTTGAGATCACAGAAGATCCAGAATATCTTTTCTGTTGATTGTGATTCGCCAACGAAAAAGAAAATAGGCATATATGTAAGCTATGGGACAGCTCTGTGACTAAAACCACTGATGAAGCCTCACATTTGCCTAAAAGCACTTTGATAATCCCTAAGACCTTAAAGCTCATTATACAAAAGTGCAGCCTACTGAAAAGTGCATCTTTTAAATCTGAATAAAATGTGGAAAAAAGAGCATCATACAGACAGTCAAACATCTGCGATGTTTCCCAGTCAAAATATGGCATCATGTCAGATTGTAAGATCTTCTTGCATGACCTGAAAAGGTCCATGCTCACAAATAAAACTCCTAAGAGAAATAGAAATAAAACTCCTAAGAGATATAAATGACTTATTACCAGCTTTCACAAATGTTTCAGTTTTTGTGGCCAGGGGTGGAACAATCAATTATTAGGGGGCAATTACTTTCTAACAAAAGGCAAATTTGTTTTTGATAGTTTTCCCCTTAATAAACAATCAGCACTTTCTATTTACTCTGGTTGTCTTTGACGATCTAAGTGATTTAACTCTGACGAAACAGCAAGAATAGAAGAAATCAATAAGGGGGCAACGCATTTAACAACAATGTTTATCTGACTAAACATAATTATTAGATTTTAAAAAGTGTTATTTAAACTATGACAGTTTGTTTTTCCTAAATAAAATCTCTGACCCACGTGTTATGTGCAGGATGACCGAGATCGCAAAGTCAATGGGACTGTCTTTGATTAAACCAGCAAGAGCCAAACGGGACGAAGTCGCACTGAGTGACGAGCACAGGCAGGCCACCATTGTCCTACCACTGGTCAAGTATGATAAGTTTGTCGAGCAACGGAAACGGAAGAAGATGCATTAAAGTATGAGAAAAGATGGAAGGACTGCAGGAGATGGAAACATCACAAAGAAGAGCCGTTTATTATGTTTTGTAGACAAAAGAGGAAACTATGAGTTGCACATCTTCTTTTTTATGATTACTGTTGAGGATGTAAAAACTAACAAGCTGTAAACAACCTCTAGATGACCTAACATCCAGCTTTACTCTATAGGCACATTTGTAGACTTCACATAGGCTACATTCACACTGCAGCCTGAAGTGACCTAACTCAGATTTTTTTGGGTCGCTTTCAAAAAATTTCAGTCTGTGTTGTTCAGACGGTCCTGAAAAGATCAGATATAGGTCACATTAAGGCAAAAAAAAAAAAAAATTGGAATTGGGTCACTTCAGGCTGCAGTGTGAACTTAGCCATATTGCACACTCTTTCTGTTTGGTTGCAAGAAAATGAGTGTTGGGCATTGAAGCCAGAAACTCACTTTAAAACAACACACTGTGCAAGAGGCAGAAGCTTAATTTTGGCTTGTTGTTGCATATTCACTTCATACAATCATCTTTCCAAACCCCCCTGCTACAATTGTAGATTTTTTTTTTTAAATATCAAAAAAGGCACAGATTTGTACCAGATGAGCTATGATTTCTAAAGCCTTCCCCTGCTGCTGGGATTTATTAAAGCACACGTCCTAAACAGAAACTATTAGAAGCAGAATGATAAAAACAAGTCTGCGGTGTAAAAGAACATGAAGATAAAGCTTCAAACATGCAGTTGATATTTGGATGAGTTTTTGTTCAAAACCTTGTGTGCAGGCATTTTATTGTAAACCATCACATTTACATACAGAGCCAAAGGTGATCTCATGAATCCTGGAAGAAAAGGTCGGTACTTCTTTTGGATCATTAGTAGGTAAAAAGTGAACAGTTTGGGACCCACAGCAATGCTTCAGTTTCTGCATGCTTGGCCGTTAATTCACAGGATGGAGCAGAACATGCTGCCGCTGTGACATCCGCTCTCTACGGCAGCGCCAACTCTGGTTGTCATGGAAATCCCAAGCCGCGAAGGATACTGGGAGGATGAGAGGCCTGTAGGAGAGCTGGCCAGAGGGCGAGGAGGCGGGTTTTCTAGAACCCATGGTGGGGAAGATGCACCACTGAAAAGTACAAAGAGCGAAATAAGAAGCATAAATTACAGGGGGCTTATGAAGGTAACCTTAGTTCCTGCTTTTAGACATTTGCTATCTTGGAAACATCTCTGTCTATTTTAGCTGTCCTTGTTGAGCGAATGATTTAAATATTCGTACTCCTTGTTCACATTTTTCTTATAGTACAACCATAAATGTCATCGTTTTATTTGGAGCTATGTGACAGAACATAATGCAGTAAATACTTGTGAAGTGGAAGGGAAATTATTCATGGGTTTCTATATTCAAAAGTGTGGCAAGCATTTTTATTCAGACCCTTTCAGTCAATACTTTGTTGAAGTCACTATCCTGCTGGAAGTCTTTGAAGGTGTTTCTCTACAGGAGACTAATGTTTTTGTCCTTACCTTTCTTATAAAATAGCCCAAGCTCAAGCTGAATGGAGAGCTCTAACTACTCCGTTGCATCTCATCTTGCTGGATGGCAAAGATCTGCCCCAATCTCAGAACATTTGCTTCCTCAAATTAAAGTTTTGCATCAGGATTGCCCTGCAGTTAGCTCAATGATGAACTCAGACCAGCTTAGCTTTTAAAATCATTCCCACAGCAGTAACTACATAGTATTAGTTTGGTGTTATCTTTGTTTGGGATTATCTTGTCAATAAAGTTCACATGTGAGTATTGGTTTACATCGCTTAACTTCATTCCCTAAACCCAAAAGGTTGACCTTTAAAATAAAATATTACATATATATATATATATATATATATATATATATATATATATATATATATATATATATAACATATTTACTTTAGCAAGGCACTGACTGCCAAATAGTTTGGGTCAAAGCCTATAGATTTTAGCATTTTACAGGCTTTAAAAAAACAATAAAGAAACTGCTGTTCAAACCCAAACAGTTATTAATGGATCAACAACTACATTATAAAAAGGGGAGGTTTTTTTAGAGGTTATCCTATGGACAGCCTTTAAAGAAATTACTTATATTTGAAAGAACTTGAGTCTTTTGTTTGAAATGGGACATTTTTACACTGATTAAATTTCACCTGAAAATTGCATTTTTCTTTGTCTCTTTAGCTTTACAGTAATATCCTGACATTGAAAGCCAGCTACCATATACCATCTCTCAGGAACAGAGGAAGAGCTGCGGGTATAAATTACAAGAAAACCTGTACAATGGTGTTCAATTTCTAGCAAATTGTACAACTGAAATATCACTGTTATGAAAGACCAGCAGGAGCTGCTTATTTTTACATGGGAAGAAAAGAAAGAAAGAAAAAACAAGACATTTACTTTTCACTCAGTTGCTTGGTTACCTGTTATTAAACCTTAGAATACTGTTACGCAACACGCAGGTTTCATTCCCAGCATCTGTGTGTAGGAGTGGCTTCTTGTTTTTTGGATGACCCTGAAACAAGATGTTGTCATGGACGACACCTTTTACTGGGCCCAGCAGAGCAATACCACAACCCTGTGCTGGTTGGACACGATTACGAACCACCTGGAGACGAGAATCGTAAAACTCACATTAACATGCACAAAGACAAAGTGTTTCTGTAATAAGTCTGAGATCAGCTCACCTTAATATCTGTGCTTGCAGAAACCTGGATGCCGTATCCACAGTTACTGACCACATCATTCTCCACTATCTGCCCGCTGCCACTAAACCTGACACCGTGGCCACTGTTTTCATAGATGCCGTTACCGCGGAGCTCCACTCTGCAGTCTTTCTCCACTGTAACGCCACCCCGGCCATTTTCGACAATGCAGTTAGTAACGAGCCGGGTCAGCTGAGTGCTCTGCAGCACGGCAACGCCCGGGCCGCAGTTTCTGTTCATAAGGTTTGCAAAAACATTCAGGGCCTCGCTGCTCTTCACGTATAGGCCAACCGCTACAGAAAGGAAGAAACGGGAGAATTATGAAGGCTGACTTTACTGTGCTGTAAAAAGCATTCCACATTGACACCTTCCAACAGAGTTCATTCGTTTTTATGGGATTGACCAACACAAAGTTGTGCGCAACTGTGAAGAAAAACAAAAGGATACATGGTTTTGAACCATCCTCCTAAACCCACAGGAGATTAACCTTCTGGTTAGGCTGAGCCTACATGCAAAATACTGTGTGGGAGAAAACTACATTATGCATAAACCTAAACACAACATCCCTATTTTGAAACACGATAGTGGCATCTTCATATTGTATGGATGCTTTCCTGCAATAGAGATGATGAAGCTCGTCAGTTATTAGTAGGAACTAAATAGGGGTAAATCTTGGAAGAAAACCTGTCACACACTGCAGGAGTCCAACTGGACCTAGACTCCACATACACGGCCAGAATAGTTTTGATCAACACAGATGTGTTAGAATGACCCAGCCGAAGTCCAGACGTATATGAAATTGAGAGTTTGTGCCAAAACTTTAAAATTTGTCTTCACAGACAACCTCAATCAAAATTGACAGAGCTCGAGTTATTTTGTGAAAAAAAATGAGGAAAACCTTCAGTGTCTTCATAGTTCTGCTTTATCTTGTGTTGGCTATTACATAAAATCCAAATAAAATACATTCGAGGTTGTGTTTGTAACCTGCCAAAATGTAGAGCAGTTTAGAGGTCATTTCTACTTTAGCCATGCACTGTACACATGTTTTTGTGACATAGCTTAGTACCTCCATTGTAGCTCACGCAGTTACCCTCCATTAGCGCCACGCTGATGGAGCGCCGAGCAGAGTGCCGCTCATCCTCGCTGTCCAGATCACTCTCCCAAGCGAACAGTTCCCCCTCTTCATTGAAGTTCTCCTGCCCTTCCCTGGCCTCTCCTTCAGCAACTCCTCTCCTTTCCCCATTGGCCACGTCTCCACCCATCCCTTCCTGTCCAGGCCAGTTTCCCTCCCTGGCTTCAATGTTGTCCGGATCCTTCCTGCAGAACACCGCCAGTCCATACATACAGTTATGAATGATGTAGTTCCCCAAAAGCTGGGGGAGGCTGGATGACATAACCCACACGCCGCAGCCTTTATTACCTAAAAAAAAAAAAGTCAAGGGAGTAAAGTGTTTGAAAGCAAACTGGTCTGAAATGATATGCTCTCCATATAATGCAACCATTTCCAGGCAGAAAGGACATACAGTATACATGATTTCCCTCAATAAGTCCACGCCCCCTCTCTCCCACCACCACTCCGTCGGAGTAGCCGTAACAGATGTAGTTGTTCTTCAGTATTGGGTCACCTCCTCTGCGAATGTCCACTCCTCCCCACTGGTTCTCTCTTATCACATTTTCTGGAAAGGAACGACATAATATCTGCATAAAGAGTCCAGTTTTGCTGATGTGAATAAAGAAATGTTGCAAAGCCACCCACACAAACCTGTTATCAGGCCTCTGCCATTCTCGTTTATAGCAATTCCTGCTGCCTGGCCTTGGAAGATGCAATTTCCACTACAAGCAGATAGAACAAACAGTCCCTTATGCTGCAGCTTTCCAAATTTTACAATAGATTTGGTTATCAAGCTACAGTAAAGGTAGAAAGTTAGTACATCCCATTTACATTTTTATAAAACTGTTCCAGTTCTGGGCATTAACGTAGACAAATCTGTCTTAGGGTTCCAGTAGAGATGAAAAAACTTGATTCTTTTATTTTTCACCTATTCAGTTTCAGATATGCTGCTGTGTTTGGGATCTTGCAAACCTCATAGTGCCCCAAAATTTTATACACAAATTAAGTGCAAATTACACCCCTCTTTCACCATGTTTGACAGTTTGTATGAGGTGTTGGTGCAAAGTTTTGCTTTGCCACACATGGCACCATGTATTGTTATAGCTGAATGTCTTGACTTTGATTTTACTTGTCGAAAAACATAATTTAAGAAATCTTGTGGTTACAGACACAGCCTTGCAACTGCTTTTACAAGGTAACAGCAGATATCTGTACTTCTTGGCATTGTGTTGAAACACACATGAATCTTTCAGTCTAGCAAACTGCTAAAGTTTGTGTGCTAATAGAATCAGTCCCACTCGTACATTGTTAATTGGTGCTTTAATTAACTGCATCTAGCTGCTACTATCCTTCCTAAATCATATGGGAGTAGCGAGGGTGAATGTTTTTCCAGAGACTGCATTGCCAATCCCTGGAAACTATATTTTCCACCCATGTCTGTACATTATGTCAGAAATGTTTCATTATAAGACAACTTATATTAAATAGTGACAGACTTGACAGGTAAAAATGGTGCCAACATCAATTGTGAACTAATGATTAGTATAATTGTTAATATTTTATTAAGTACTGATGAACAATTTTAGGTTCCTAACTCTCAGAACGCTGCTCTGGCATGACTGCTATCCAGTGCTCAAAAGAAGGTCCAAAAGGACACAAACGGTGAGTATTGTGTGGAAAACCATGACTGATCTGCACAAAGCTCTGACCTATATCTGACAAAGAATCTGAGCAGAGATTTTTGTGAGGCCAGGCCTTCTTGTCCAACATCAGTGTTAGACCTCATAAATGCTCTCCTGAAAGAATGTGAAACATTTTTATAAACAGACTCCTAGATATTGCAGACAAACTTCCAAGATGAGCTGAAGCAATTACAGCTGCAAAATGTCTTCTTAAGTTGAAATGGAATTTCAAGTCCATGTGTGGAGAGTCAAATAATCCAGTAGTGTTAATAACTTTTTGAAAATTACCTGCCTAAAAAAGTGGAAGTGTAAATCTTTTTTTCATGACTGAAGATGAATGAAAACACTTGGGAGTGTGGGGGGAGAGGGGAAGAAATCAGGATGCAAGAGAGGGCTAGTAATTACACAACCATATCCAAACACTGGGAATAAGATCCAAACAATTCTGGGTAATGTTTATAGAGTCTGACTTACCTCACCACTGGATTCCCGCTAAAGAGAATGTACACACCAGCTTCTTTGTTGTTATAGATCAGGTTGCTCCGAATTGAACCTTTCCCATTGCCAAGAACAACAACACCAGAACGCAAACCGCTGTGTATCTTATTGCACTGTGGAAGGAAAGACGGAATTTCAGTCTGAAATTTAGAAGCTGTTGTTGCCAGCAATCTCAATTCAATTTAGTGCAGATTCAGTACTTATAAATAAAGGTGATACCAGGGAGACTCTTTTTCAATTGGCAAACATTTCTGTCAATAAAAAGTTTAACTTTAATAGAAGGTGGTGTCAGATTTACCAGGATGATGGGGTTAGCTCCCTTTCGGATGTCTAGCCCAGCCTCCCCGTTCGAGTGGATGTTGTTTTCTGCGATGAGGCCCTGAGCAGATAGGCGCAGAAACACACCTGAAGCACGGCACTCGCTCACCTCGTTTCTTAGCATCACAATCTAAGGAAAGAGAGAGCAAAGCGGCAGCTCAAGTAACAGCCTGAGAAGGAAACCGAACCTAAATTACTAATGATACGAGTGCCTTAACTTGATATGTTCCTGGAAAATACCTGTGAAATAGAAATGTGTAAAGAAATATAGTGGCTCTCAAAAGTGTACACACCTTTGGTAAAATGCTTTGGTTTGAGGTATGATGTAAAAAACTTAGATCATGACACCAAAATTTTAATTTCAAAACATTGGTACAATTAAACTTTTTAAAAATGATAACATGGTTTTACAAGTGAAATATTATTTATCCAACACCTTGCTGAACCAACTTGTGATTTAATTTTCACATCATCAGTGCTCTGCATCTTCATTTGACAACATTTGCTCACTTTGACATGACAAAGTTCTCCAGATCTAGAGGTTTGCGAGGAAATCTCTTCTTGCCCTCTTCTGGTGACCCCCCAGATTTCTCTGTTTTGGTTAGACCAAAGCTTAATTTTTCCAATCATGGAAGTCACTTTTATGCAGATTTAGATGCATAAAAGTGTATAAACTCAAGCCGATGTTTTTTTAGCAGACAATTAAAGGTTTTGGGTCAAAAAAATACTAGCATTTGGAACTGGTCATAACGTAAGTTTTCTTTGTATAACAGTAATCCCAGAGCATGATTATGCTTCACATTGGGAATTGGATATTTATACCTAGTGTAGTTTTTAAAGGAAATTATTATTTTTTTTTTAAATGTTGCCCAAATACTTAAAGGTTTTGTTCCTTTAGACCAGAGGTGGGCAACTCCAGGCCTCAAGGGCTGGTCGTCTGCAACTTTTAGATGTGTCTCTACTTCAATACACCTGAGTCAAATAATGAGGTCGTTAGCAGGACTCTGGAGAACTTGACTGCACTTAGGAGGTGATTCAGGTGTGTTGGAGCAGGGAGACATCTAAGAGTTGCAAGACATCGGCCCTCGAGGACCAGGATTGCCCACCCTTGCTTTAGACTCTAATAAAGCCTCTCACAAAATGCCCCCATATGGCTCAAATCTGGCAGGCGGGAATAATATTGGGAGCAAAATGCTTTATTAATTCAAACTCCTGGCTTCATTTACACAAAGAATACATATGGTTATTATCTTTATAAAGATTTTTGAGGAGTATTCACATTTCTAATGTTGCTGTTGCTCCAAATTTTTTCAGGTTGTTGAAGTTTGTCATTGTGACTGATATTTTTGAACAAGTTCCCATTGTTACTTTGTAACTTCCCTGCAAAATATGACTTTAGCTAAAGTAAGTAGACATAAAGTCAGGAGAACAAACTAGGGTAGTTGATCTTTAACTTAGATTAAACAGAACCAATATACATGATGTGAACTTCATAAGACTAAATCAGGAAATTGGATCAGACAGTATTAAATTAAGGGCTTGACCAGTTATGCAACCAGACTCCTGTGCCTACAAATGGTGGCTGGCACTCACTGACCAGTTTCCAGCTTTATTGTGCAAAGATTATTAAAGGTTATTGCACCTTTTCTACAACCCCACCCAAAACAAATGAAATTTTTCAATTGGCATTGCACAGAACAAACATTTGATCTTTTTTTCAATATAATTTCTTTACATCAGATCCTACATCAAGACCATGGCATTGTAACACGAATGTGTAAGTTTTTTTGAGAGCCACCGCATTTTACAGATTTATTAGAGGAAAGAACAAGGTTTTATTTACTGTGGAATGCTGGATGCACCGGACGGCGTAGTTCAGGCTGCGGAATAAGTTTTCCTCCAGTCGAGCTTGCCCATAGTTTGACAGATGTACACCCCCCTTCCCATCCCTAAACAGGCAGCGCCTCAGGATGCAGCCGAGGATCGATGATGCCAGCATCTGAGCCTCGGGGTCCCTGTCTAGCTCCTGGTGCAGGGTGAGAGGTTCAGGGGTCACAGATGGAGGGTCGGGTGACGAGGCAAGAGGCAGAGAGCCATCCGCCCGAGGCTTCAGTAAATGGGACAGCCCATGGTGGTCATAAAGGATTTTGTAATCCAGCGTAAAGAGCTTCTTGGTGTCGTCAGTTCCTTCCTGGTTCTCCTCCTCCCCATCGCTGTGCTCACCGTCACTCCAGGGATCTTCAATAACCGTCCCCCGACACACTGCATCTCCACCGGTCCGTCTCTTCCAGTCCTCCATGCTTATGTTCTCCTTTTTTACATTACCGCCAGGAGGGCCAGGCTTGTCGTTGGAGCTGCCTTCGTGACCTTTGGGAGTGCTGCTGGACTGAGACGGGAATGACCTAGCCAGAGCGGCCAAGTGCTTGCAAGCCCAGTTCCTTTCTGATGCCGGAGGACCCTCCACAGTCACAGAAGCCGTGTCACTTCCAGAGAAATCACAGCTGTCCAACAAACTGAGTACAACACCCAGCAAGTGGGCAGAGCTGCCCTGGGAGAAGGAGCAAAATCGAGCCTGGCACGTCCCGGGGCCACGGATTTGCAGCTGGGCTCCCTCAAAATTGCAGTTATCGAGTTGGACATGACCCCATGATGTCTAGAGAAGGACAAGGACACAAATTGGCTAGAGTCAGGCACACTCAGCAAGACAGAAAAAAGCATAACTGTGAAGATTCTTAATGTTGCAAGTACTTACAAAAATAATCCACACTACAATTGTGTAGTCAAAGGAAAATGTTCAACTATTTTCTATTTTTATTTACAGATAAATGTCTAAAAAAAGAAAAGAAAAAGTGATACAATCAATTGTGCTCACTCCCAATTTTCAAGTCTTGCTACTTATTCTCAATTGGATTGATCTGACTTGGGACATTCTAGGATATAAATACACATTTATATAAACTTTATCCTTGCAGTTCTGGCTCTATATTTAGGATCACTGTCCTGCTGGAAGATGAACATCTGCATCTTAATCTGCTTCTCAAGTGTTTTGCAACCTCTAACAAGTTTTCCTTCAGAACTGCCCTGTATTGCCCTCCACCTACCTTCCCACCAATTCTTTCATGCAACCATGTCACAGCTAAAAAAAAAGGTTTGGCCCCAGCTTGATGCTGCCACCACGCCATATCATGTACTCTTTTGAAATTATGTGTTCAGATTTTGTGCAGTTTATTGCTGCATTCCAGTTATTAGCAGAACTGGGTAGTTTTGACTTCCCAGTCAGAAACATCAAATGAAACGTTCTCTGAAGTCAGATTCACCACTTGGTAGCAACTCCGAAATTCCAACTCTTAACTCGATCTGAAGTCAAACTCGACTCCGAGATCCGACTTACGAGGTAACTTGAGCGAAACACTAATTTTCCATAACATACAGCATTTTTATATACACCAAAAAGTTTAAATTTGGTCTCATTTAACCCCCTTTTATCCATGTTTGCCATGTCTCCAACATTGACAATTTCGAACAAAATGCCTAGTGGCCTTCTTCTTCCCACACTTCCATTAAGGCAAAGATCTGCAGGCAGAGTACAACACACTTGTCCTGTCAACGACTTTCCATAAGATGCGCACTTCTGCAGCTCCTCCACAATGTTCTCAAATAACATATCTCAGGTTTTCAAGGAACAGCTGGATTTCTACTGACATTAAATTATAGACAAGTGGACTACGTACTATTTGGTGATTTCTGAAGGCAACTGATTGAACTGAAGTTTATTTAATAGCATACGTATGCATCTAAAAGGAGTTATTATCTATGAATGGAACAATTATTTTTTATAAAGAAAACAATATAAAGCCACATATCCTTTTCCTTTCACTTCACAATTGTGCATAACTTTATGTTCCTCTATCAAATGGAATCCCAAAGAAACAGAAAAGTTTGTGGCTGCAAAGTCACAAACTGAAAAATATTAAGTGATGTGAATACTTTCTTAAGACACTGTGTCACAAGTTGTGTGACAACTACCTTGTAGACAACAGTGGAGAACCAGGGTGGCATAAACACCAGGTTACACAGCCTGGCAGTCGGGCACTGCTGCTCAATGCAAACCAGGAGGGCCACTTCACCCAGTCGCCCCACACCGACCAGCTCCACAGGCACCTTCAGTGCCACTTCCGCCTGCTCTTCATACACCCCTGGATGGAGAACCACACGGTCGTATGGCCCCACCACACCAAGAGCCCCTCGCAGGGTCTCAAACTCACACCCGGGGCCCACGTGCCAAACCCTGCGATCCTTTCGTCTGCGGAAAAAGAGCAGGCAGGCAGAAGACTGGAGCTCCTGTCCATTTCTGGTCCAGGTGCGGGTGGCGAGAGCATGCTGTTTCAGGGCCTCCCTCCAGGACGGGGGCTCCAGGTGGGGCTGACTGGGCCAGTTGGGATGCCGGCACTCGGGACAGCCCAGGCAGAGCTGCCTCCAGCGGGTGTTATCAAGGGAGAAGATGAGCTCCCTCCAGGCACGGCACACCTGGCAGCAGCGGCCCAAGTCAGGGAGGGGGAGGTAAGCCAAGATAACCCTCCAGAGCTCCACGGGGAGACTTCCCACCTCCATGGCAGCAGAGAGACACCTGGAGACAGGGGCACACAAAGCAACAGGAAACCACTTAGGGAAACAATAATAATAACAAACGTACTTGATTAGTAAGGTTATGCCATCACTGTGATATTTCAGAGAGGAAACAATAGTGCAAGCTCTGTATTCGCTGTTTTCTTGAGAACAAACATCCAGATCCCGTTGGCTTTAAAGTTTGATAGTTCCGTCGATAAAATAAAAATAAGGATGTGTAGCTAGCACGAAAAGACACCGCTAGTTATTGCGCAACTACAGTTAGCTACAAATAATGAAACATTTACTACCTTACCTTTCAACAGTTCGCCATAGTTCGACGGATCAACACATGTCGGCTCGACGTTTCCAACAGCCGTTTACCGAGCAGCCGCATGTCTGCATGCCGGGGGGAGAGTCTCCTCACTGCCGCCGCAGCGGCTCACCGCCGCCCGTCATGACTGCAGATGTGCCACCGAAATATGGACCTCAGGCCAAATAGGCTTCCAGTTTACGGCAGCAGGCGAACACAGATCTCCATCTTCCGCTTCCAAAAAGTGGGCGTTTACCTTTACGACCTCCCCTCCTCTCCTCTCCCCTCCTCTTCCCTCCTCTCCTCTCCCCTTTCCTTCTCTTCCCTTCCTCCTCATCCACTCCACGCACGCACACACGCACGCACACGCAATTTCAAGTGAAGAAGGCTGAATGTTATGAATGTTGGCCTTAGCCAGTCCATCTGTCTGTCATGTAAGGATGCTTTGATCCATCAGTTGTCCGTTTTGTTATTGCAGGTTTGGAGGGGCAACATGGTTCCTATCTCCAGAAATCATTGAGTACATGCTGGACTGGACACAAGTACATCAAAAGGGCAACACACGAAAAACATCAATGCACGACGCACATAAGGTCGATTTAGAAGGACAATGTTCCCCCCCATCAACACATAAAAAAAAAACCAAACAAACAAACAAGGCTGTTTCATTTTATTTTAAACTACAAAATATACCAAAAACACAAGCCTGAGTTTCTATAAAAACTGTTTTGAGTTCAATTTTTTGTTAATAATAATAATTGCAAAATATCAAAATCACTGCAGCAGAGAAATTATTTGTAAAATCGACTTTTTGGTCTTTTCATCATGTCATAATGATTTTCTCTCATCAAAAACTAGATTTTTTGACGCAAATTTAAGAAATTATATAATCTTCCGGGGGCAGCCAAAACAAACAAACAAACAAAAAAAACAACAACAATAACAACAAAAAACATACATGAATATGAACACAGACAATAGAGATATAATGTCTGTGTTCATAAAAATGTGATTACATTTTTTGAATGTAATCACATTGTGTGTCGTTTTCTTTTTTGAAAATGTTATTTGTTTGAAAGAATTGTAGGAATACTTATGGAAATGGTAGAAAGAGAAAATGACGCACTCGGTTATATTTGATGTGACCAGTAGGGGGCAGAGTAGCGCCTTGTTTCTTTTGCTTGTGGACTCTTGTTTGACTTCCTCATTCCAAGTGCCCTTCTGCATATGGGAATAATAAAGATTTATTTATTACTCTTAATCTGCAGTCATACAGTAAACCCGAGCTTAGCTGCATTGAAAGGAACAGTGACATGTTTCATTTATTCTCCTATTTAATTGGAAGTGTCACAAAAACTGTTAAAAACTAAACAGCAGGTCAGACAGATTTATGTTACTGAATATGTAAGTAATGATTTTCTGAATGAGTGGCAGGCAAAAAGATTTTCTACTGTTACACCAGCAGTTGATTACATTGTAAGTGTTGGCTACATTTCACATTGAGGATTAAAATCCATGTTTTTGTCGCAACATTTTAACTACTTAGGTTGATGGAAAATTAGTTTAATATAAATGTTTTTGATCAAAATTCACATAGAAAACAGGCATTTTTTGATTCAGTGTAAATGTTTGGTGTCTTCTTTGACTTAGAAACACCATGGGATCCCTCAGGTGTAGATAGCTGGGGAGAGGTGACCCAATATACCAATCGGAGATAAATGGAAGACGATGGGTGGATTGGTTCTATATTGCATTTACTTTCAGTCCTCTGAAAGTAAATGCAATAAGAAATGTATACTTTATTTCCTTTTTAAGAAAATTTATCAGGACTGAACACATACACTTTGCTTATATTTCCCCCCATAGAGCAGAGAAACCTATGTCAGCATTAGCAGCTACGCCTGGTTTTGTCCTTAGGCTCATTGAAGAACTGTGAAGCAAAGCGCTTTGCTTAAAATTATCCAAATTCCTTGCAGTGCCCACGTTTTGCCACTATATGGCGCTGTTTGACCAAAAACAAAGTTGTTTCTGTCGATCCATTTACACCCTTGTTCCCAGTGAGTTCGGGAGGGCTGCTGGTGCCTATCTCCAGCGGATGTTTTGGGCTGGGTTCACCCTGGACCGGTCGCCAGTCAACACAGAGACATACAGGACAAACAACCAGGCACACACACACACACACACACACACACACACACACACACACACACACACACACACACACACACACACACACACAGACNACACACACACACACACACACACACACACACACACACACACACACACACACACACACACACACACACACACACACAGACACCTTAGGGGGATTTAGAGATACCAATTAACCTGACAGGCATGTTTTTGGCCTGTGGGAGGAAGCTGGAGTACCTGGAGAAAACCCTCGCATGCACAGGGAGAACATGCAAACTCCAGGCCAGGAATCGAACCCAGAACCTTCTTGGAGCTTTTTAAAGTTACAAGACACTGTTAATAACATGTAATACTTTCTTGGAAAAGATTTATTTTCCTGGTATCCATTCTCTTGCCTGTCAGTTCTTGCAGAATATTTCTCTCTTCAGTCAGCAAACCTTGTTGCTGACTGAAATCTATGCTTCGGCAGTTTGTTCTTGGAGTTTCTGCCTGTAAGGAAAGAAATTATTATATTTTATAAGTATTGTTACATCAAAAATTATCCATGTGACACACATATCATTACAAGTAATTTGTAATGATAATTGTGTAGGAATGTGGCTCAAGATTTATTCATCTGGCAGTGATTGCAACTTACCAGAAATGTTAAGGTTACAAACTACCAACTGCATCACTGTGCAGTTATATTTATGTATATATATTTTAAAAATTACCCTCTACAGTGTACCTCAACAGAAAAGGGTAATTTCACATTTTATCTTTTTGAAAGCAGCTGTGGAAAATATGAGTAAATATTTAGTTGTGAGAAAGTGGTTACCTGCTTACAAAAAAGTTATCATCCTTGCATAGTTAATGTGGACACGGAGACCATGTGTAATAACTGAAAGCTATGAATATTTTAAAAAATAAGAAAATGAAAAGCTTGCAAGAAGTTAATATTACTCACCTGCAGAGAATAACTCTTTCTGCATATCCATTGGTATCAACAGATTAGAAGGTCTGGACCCAGACCAGAGCAACCTGCTTCCATCTTAAACCACTCCAGTCTCAGCAGCTTATATATTTATAAAAATGTGTTCACTCATCCTATTCTCAAATTTTACACTTTTTTTTTTTTTACCACACATTGACTCTGACTGAAAATGTTTTGTGTTCTTACTCAGTATGTTTCCCACAGATCCATTTCTGGTGTCACAATCTCCATTTCCTGTGTAAATCATCACACAGGAAATGTGGGATGATTGCAAGCCTGGATTACCATCCAATGCAAGGCTGATGTCTACTTAAGAGTTTTCTAACTCTTAAGTTCCTTATAGTTGTTAACTAAGGCTAACAACTATAAGGTTGTCTTCCACATCTTCTGAAGTTGATGCTAAAAGTCTGTTTTGGCTTTGGCCAGTTTTGGAATAGTTTTATATTCAGTCGGGTTTCAGGACAAACTACAGCAGATTTATGCTAAATTAAGACACCAAGACCATTTTCTTCTGCTAGTAAAATATTTGATTCTTGTAACCTTTTAACAAAACCCCACTTGAAAAATTGTCTACTGTTTTTAAAGCAGTTCTAGCCCAAACTGTGACTGCAGACTTGTCACATTAATCCAGATCTTCACAACTGACATTGATGACCTTTTAAAAATGTACATGTTTTTACATATTACAATTTTTTTTTTAAAAAAATACAGCTTTTTATTAATGCACAAAAAAATCAGTCTATTCACAATTGTTCTTTAGATACATTTAATGAAAAATGTATCTAAACATAGACATGTACATCAAAAATAGAAACTAAGTTCAGAAGAAAGAAAATACAAAGAAAAAAGAACTTTGCATTTGAACAAGTTTGAAATATCTTTATATCTGACTCACATTAGAATTATGAATTTAATTATTTACAAAAACAACTTTCTAAAGTTACTGGTAATAACATGTAATACTTTCTTGGAGAAGATTTCTTTTCCCGGTACCCATTTTCTTGCCTGTCAGTTCTTGCAGAATATTTCTCTCTTCAGTCAACGAACTTTGTTCCTGTTTACATTTGAAGCTTCCATGATAAAAATCTATGCTTTGGCGGTTTGTTCTTGGCGTTTCTGCCTGAAAGGAAATAAATTATTGTATTTTATAAGTATTGTTACCTCAAAAATTATCCATGCGACACACATATGACAAATTATTTGTAATGACAATTATGTAGGAATGTGGCGCAAGCTTTATTCACCTAGCAGTGATTGCAACATACCGGAAATGAGAAGGTTACAAACTACATTTTCTCTGTTATTATATGCTTCTCAAATCTGTGACTAAGCATGGACAGGTAACTCATAAAAAACTTGTGCTGAAATCCAGCTCAGACTAAGACGTCACATAACTGTTCTGTTGTAGCATGTTTCTCATACAGCAGGTTCAAATGCTTATTCTCCCCTCAGTCCTGTTTAATGATTGCCTTAAGACAACAACTCTGTTCTCAAACTGTGTATCTCAAAACTTTACACATTCCTGTTAAAGTCCATGTTTCTGTGATGGAAAAAGAAAAAGAATAAAAGAAGGAAAATCATGGGCTCACGATAAATCATTTCAGATATTTGTACCTTTAACATGCATCCTGTACAGTTCATGTGAAAACTAGGAAATCTTTATGCAGGACAAACCGCTAAAAGTAAAAGCTGTAATGATGTGGTTACATAATTGTATTTAAATAAATAAAAAATTTTCAGTCTACTTTGGTAGGAATCACTTTTATTTGCCGGTGTTAGTAGACTCTGTAAAGGTTCCCTAAACTTACAGTCAATTAATTACAATTTGTGTTTTGATTAGGCTTGTTTGGCAGATTAAAAATACTTTTTGATGAGAACAACATTTCAGCAGGCATTAAACGTATTTTTCATCAATTCCACATTCCTGCTTTGAAATTGTTTTCGTTTCTTGGATATAATGTATTATCCTATTCTTAAATGTCATAATTTCATCTGTAAGTGGAAAATCATTACAATATATATATTGTAATGATTATATACATTA
>CAEGAF010175849.1:0-17120 GCA_903067075.1 Micropoecilia bifurca | reverse complement strand
TGCAGTGCTTCCCTCCTGACGACCGACAGGTCTGTGTGTGTGTGTGTGTGTGTGTGTGTGTGTAGTGCTTGAAGCAAAAACAATTGCTAAAAATGATCCAAAGACATGGTTGAAAGCTTAATTGATAAAGACATCCTTAGAGCCAGTGCTAAAGGAGACTGCAATTACATGCAAGGACATGATCATAAAAAAAACTAAGAAAAACATCTGGTGACACACATAAAGATGCTAAATTAAACTGGCACTTATTTCCGTCATGCTTTCTCTGGTTCTTTATTGAGTAAATTGGCTGTAAATATGATACATAAAAAAGCTAAAGGTGACACATACCCAGCTGGAAAATTATACATCACTGCTATAAGAGGAACGCAGACATGCGTTGCGACATGTCTTACGTCTAAATCTAGCTCCAACCATGAATCCTATTTTTCCTCAGGGGCAGATGTGGCTCAGTTAAGTGGCACAGGTCATTTTCACAGCAAGCACCTCCTTTCCACATGCTCAAGAGTCCTTGAGACGCATTACGAACCTGAGCTTGTTTAAAAGCCAAAATCTCAACAACTTTAAATACAGTGTGAATTTACTTAATGTAAACAGGGCGCATACAAAAGTTACATAATTTGTGCTCGTCACTTACAGCCGTTACCAACTTCACACAAGGCATCAATGTAAACTGTTACATCTTGAGGCTTCAGCCTTTTATTATATGTAGTCAGTAAACGTAGCAGGAAGATGAACAAAAATTCATCTGAACTGGCCCAGGCCTCGCTCTCTTTCTCTGTTTTACTCATCAAAATCCCTCTGCCAATGTACTTTTCAACCCACATCTTGATTCAAAGTCTCTACTGCCACTGCCAGCGTGGGAATCTGGCAATAAGCTATTGCCTTGGTAGCACAGAAAAGAGAGGGGAGGGGGAAAGCTAGTCGACATTTAAACGTATTGAGATGGGGAGAGGGACGTGAGGAGAGACCTAGAGCTCTCTGAAAAATTATTTTGTCCCATACTAGAGCATCAATTTTTCATATCAAACATAACCAGTAAATATAAAAAAACAACTTATAAGTTATTTGTCAGTCATGCAACAATTTTTGAATATACAGGGTGTAATGAGACACTTCACGTCCAGTTCCTAATCAGCAAACTGTATACGGTCACAAATCAAACCTGTTAGAAGTTCTGATGATTCTAAAGCAAACCCAAGAGCCAAATTTACCTTAACCTCACACTCTCTCAAGTCATTGTCTGGAATGAAAATCAAGAACATATGTACTACATCTATGTAAGACAAGCAATATTACTGTTATACTTAAATGTTGCTTGCTTGAAAGATGTGTCAGCAAATTAAATTTAAAAAAGCAGGTAGAAATGTGAATATTAGAGTTTAGAAACTTTACATATCTTCAATGCCACGAAAAATAAATATTTTTTTCCCCAAAATCTCTGCTTGCACATTTAATTTCCTCTCTTACAATAGTAAAAACAATTGAAGTAGCAGCTAATCATTAACCATTTATTTATAATTGAAGTTTCTCCACACAGAATGGAAAGGAGTGCAAGGAAGCGTGATTGTTGTTGTTCTCAGGCGAGCGCCTCCTCACTTTCAGTTTGTTGTTGTTGTTTTTCTTTTTGAAATTCTGGATCCAAGCATTGGCATCATGCAGTGTGACAAAAGCTATCCAAAATAACTTCTCATTACGTGGATAAAAGTAAACCTAATAACTGGTTGAGCCACCCTTGACAGCCACTTCTGCGTTTAAGAGTTTGCAATAACTGGACCAGGAACATTTTTGCATTGCTGTGTTACAATTTGGATCAACTTCTCTTTTTATTCTCCTTTTTTTATCTTAGTATTCATGTTTTCCAACATGAATTCTGTGTTTAAAGTCATGCTGTTGCTTCTAAACCAGCAACATTTTCAGATCATATATCAGGAACCTATGCCAGCTTGTGCAGAGGAAAATGCATCCAACCCCAGACAAGTCCAGAAACGCCCCAAAGAGCAAAAAAGCTGGGAATGTGGACCTGTCTTCAGCAGAACAAGGAGCGACACAGTGTGAGCTCTCTGTCTTCACACTGGCACAGGTGGATGCTGAGTGAGACTGAAGATTAGCACAAAAAAAAAACCTGATTGCTGACTGCACAGATTGTAAGTTAGAGTAATAGGTGCTGTACCTCTCAAACTGAGAGCTGAGACCTGTTTCTTTGTCCCTCTGCTCTGCTGTTCACACATGGTTTTTCCATCTGCTGATAATGGCGCTCAGTGTGGTCTCTCTTCTGGCAGTGACTTTGTTTCTCATTTCTTGCTGACTTTTTTTTAGTTCAGGTCATGATGTACTGCCTTTTAAGCACTTTAATCATGATTTGCTGTCATGTAGGTTGTATTTAAGTGATATATTGATTGCTGGTCTCACAGCAATCAGGCCTGGGTTTGTGAAATTGAAATACGCTTTCCGGATATGGTAAATTAAAAATGTGACAAAAAACCTGTGAGGGGCATTTTTACAGCGGTGAGTAGTGTAGGATTCACGCGGGAGAAGGAAATTATGTTTGTAGGGCTGACTGATGCTGTACAAGGGAATTAGTCAATACTCCCATCCATGTATGTCTCTGCTGAAAAACCTCTGAGGATATGAGGCATGAGCTTCCTGAAGACAAAGAGAGTGTCCGAGGGGACAGAGGATCTGTGTGCAGAGCCTCAAACTCAGTTAACACCTCTTGGACCACCGGCTCAGACTCTGGAATAATTCAGTACTTGGTTTTGTGCGTGTGATCTGTGAGGCCGTCTACTGGTCGATGTTTATGCTTCAGTGTCCTCTGAGCTGAAGTTATTACAGGGTTTATTCACAATTCCCTGCATGCATGTCTTCGACTACATGCATAAATGTTTTGGGATAATCATTGTGTAATAAAAGCCATTCTGTTTCCAACTCACAATCCTACAAACCCCAATGAGAGGCTTGTGTTTTTAATTACTCCGTTCCCCCCCAGCTCCCCTCTTTATTCCTCCTCCAACATTCCCCAAATGAGAGCTCCGTGTCCGGTTACAGCACTGCTTTTGTTTCTGGTTGCCCAGCTCTCTTGTCGCTCTTTTTTTTCTGCTTTTGTCTCTTCATCTCTCACTCCCTTCTGGCTTACAGCACTAATGTGACAATGATGGCTGGCACAAAGATGTTTCAGCAAACAAAAACTGAAATTCCAGCTTGGCGTCGCTCTTAAAGGCTTCATTCGGTTTTTCATGAGCTTCACGGGAAACTCTTAACTCCTCCTGAAATAACTCATCTCCTGCCTTGATCCACATGGGAAGCATATAAATCAAACATATGTCTTCATTTGTCAGTGTTTACAGTCTCCCCCACGCTTTTTAATAAGCAAATGAATCATGTTTTCTTTTGTTTTTCAAAGGAGACACAATGGAAACATAGCTGAGGAAAAAGGTAAGTCTTTCTACAGGTTACTGAGGAACAGATATGTCTGCAGCTTTCATGACATGAGCTCAAAAAAACTTTGTTTTAACACCTACTTCCCCTGTGTAGTCATAAAGGTCAGGAGGTTTAAGCCCAGTCAGGTTTGTGTGTTGTTGGTCCTTTGGTTTCCCAGGTAGGCTCTATGAAGCCTTCACATCTGCCCTTCATTTTTGCATTTAAAAGGGACAAGTCCTTATTGTAGAAAGACAAGCATTTATCCTCATTTCCAGCCCCGCCCTCTCTCTCTCTCAACTTTGGCATGTTAATTTATTTCCTGAACTTTTATCTTCATTTCAAAAAGACAAATTTGCATTTTAAAACCTGGAAGAAGGAAAAAAAAAAACCGAGCCGGTGAACGTTTAGTGCAGCCGGCAGCTTTATTTGATCAGGTTAACAGAGACTCCTGCTCAATCACGCAGCGACATTTTTCATACAGGCCCATATATTGGATTCTGAGGACATTTGTTATCAACGATGATTGATGGTAAAGATTAGATTCTTATCTGTCACACAGGGCAGGTCTATGATTAAATCCAAATTTAGCATTGCTTAGTTGATTGCTGTTGCACAGAAGTAATGATCTTTAATTAGTTTGTGTGAGATTTGCAAAAAAAAAAAAAAAACATTGTCAATCTTACACATAATTTTTTTTAAGTGGTCTAACAATTTAAAGGCTTTTAAAAAATCTGTTTTTAGTTTCACAACAAAATACTCAAAATGCTCTCCACAATTTGTTAAACATAATTTCATGGAGCTATTGACTGACATAATATATTTGTTCAAGATGCATCGCAATAAATTTGAATTAATAAAAATAATAATAAAGCATCTCTAAACTGTTATTCTCCCATGTAGCAAATACACAGGTCAGACAATGAGACTGACTGTCCCTATAGCAACAAGCCACACTTCATATCCGCTTCCTCTTTCTTGTGTGAACACTTTGCTTAGTGTTCACTGTTTGCTCAAAGGAATCATAAAGGTTAAATAATGATCTTTTCAATATAGATGTGCAGACATTAAACTTTTGGAATGCTTATGTGATCATAAGAAGTTTCTGTAAGTTGCAAATTATGAATTCAGTTTTACACAAAATGGAAGCCTTACAAAAAAACTCCCCATACAAATTCAAGGTTCACACACTTTTATACACATGTTATTCTCTCATCTTTATGAAGGTACCAATTTATTCATGCTACTCTAATTTTCATTAATTTTATTTCCATCCCAACCAAATACATGACTACTCCAATGTTATATGCAGGCAGTTATATATATATTTTTTTCTTCAGAAGATGTCTAGTTCATTAAAAATGTTCTTGAGATAGGTTAAGGGATAAGGAGAGAGACTTGAAAGTTAGGCAGAAAAGTGGTATACAGATAATTTTTGATCTTTTACATTAGTTTCTTTGTTTAGAGCAGAACAGTAAAAATGTATTACTGAAGAAATTTGTACATATTTACGTGATGCAGTTTCTTACCTGCACGTTTTCTCTGAGGTCTGTTGCCTCCCTGAGGGGCTGGGTAGAAGCTCTGAAGAGTTCATCCACTACTTTGATCCCCGTGGTCTTGGTGGTGGTATACTCCCGAGCCTTTCTACCCTTCTTTACTGACAGACCCCTTTTATGTGCCTTTCCTCCACCGCGCCTGTTGGTGATGGCCACATGAACGAACAGAGTGGTGTTGGGAAGGAACTCTCCTGTGAGAGATTGCAGAGGGACGTGTCTATAGCCTGGCTGTAGGCACTCAAACGGGATGGTGTACTGACCGATGAACTCGTCTCCAATGTAGTCGTCGTCCAGAACCACAAAGCGTAGAACTGCGAGTTCTGGTAAGTTAATCTGGAACTCAAAACTCTCGTCAAAAATTGGGTTATCTCCATTTTGGGAAACTGTCTTGGTTCTTTGTTCAGCACAGTCAGCTGGTATGCCATGGATCTCTACATATATGTAAGGCTCAACCACATCACCCTTAGCAGCAGAGCCCCGAGGTTTTGGTAAATTCTGCCCACTGATGACTTTGATGTGGAGAAGCTGGGCCGACACACCAGGTAGAGAGTCCCGAGCATTGGCACTAAAGTAGGACACCTCCTCCCTCATAATGGCAGGCCGCAAGACATAACCGCAGTTTCCATTTTGCCTGAACCAACCAAGGTTAAGGTCCATCATCAAGCCTGGTGTCTGGTAGTTCATGGCCACAATCTGACAGCCACATTTCCAGAAATCTTGGGGATTCATATTGCTGGCATCAATCCTCATCGATGTGGGATAAACCCTGGAGATGAATCGCTTGTTATAACAGACAAACTCCTCTGGAAATTCATTGGCAAATCTGTTTGCATCAACCTCGTTGAAGGAGCATATCTCCCAGTATCTTTGCTCCCTCTTAGAAAGTTCAAAGTCCCTGAACTGTACTGACTTGCAAAGACATACGAGGTCAGAAAGCTCCCTGCACAGCCTGAGTCTTTTGCAGCCCAAACCATTCAACTGGTCCTTTTCGTCGGCTCCAACGCGGCGTGACATTTCCAGGCCTTCCTCTTCATCTGTCACATCCCCCTCGGAATCAGTGCAGCTTGGTGGCAACTTTTTACTCTTGAGGAGTATTTTGCCTTTAAGTTTTTCAGGTGAGGGTAGGTAGTTTTCTTCTTTGTTGGGTGGTTCAGCATACAGCTTATCCCCAAGAATTTTCTTCAGATGTTGAACCATGACCCTCTGCTGGGGGATACAGCAATGGGTCACCAAGCACAGAATGAGAGGATACTCAGAACTTTCAAAAGCATACTGGTTTATGATGTCCAGAACTTTAGAGAAAGCGAGCTGAGAGGCCACAGAACTCCCAACATATACGACCGGCTCATTATCAGGGCCGTCCCAGACTATGACCTCGATACTTCGACATCCCATCCTCAGACCTCGGATGTAGCTGCTGATGTCCGACGAACCCCAGAAATGATCATCAAGCAGGGAGGCATTATGGGAAGAGTTGATGTAGTAATGAGAGAGAGGCTGAGTCATATCCTGGCACACTATTTTGTGCTGAGGGTCGAAAATGTGGCATTCCGAGGACAGGAGGTAGTGTGTGAAACCATCGATGGAGAGGTAGCCCCTGTCTCTGCCCTTGGCAGACGGCTCAAATTTCTGAACAATATCCCTGCACATTTCTTCCGTTACTCCCTCCACTCCCTGCTCCACCTCTACAAATAGCATCAGATCTTTACTGTCCAGATACTCCTTGTTACTGGAGAACTGAACCAGCAGAAAGAAAATCTCAGGTCGTGTGCAGAGCTCGCAATAAGCCTCCACAAAAGTGTCCAAATTAATTGCCTCACCATATTGATCTTTAGCTTTCTGCAATTCTTTGAATTTCAGCTCTATCCTGGACTCTTTCATTCCAGGATTAAGCCCCTTGATTATCTGTGTTGCTCTGAATAGGTCTATGTGTCCTCCTTTTTCCATATCTGCGAGCTCAAACACTGAACCAATCCAGGACGTTCGTAAGCTCGGTTGACTGGGTTCTGCCATGTCCACCGGGTGGCGACCGTAAGAAACCAAATATCTTAGACCCATGACCCACGTGCTGACGATATCTGCGGTACTGGCTACCAAATCTAAACTTTCATAGTTATCTCCATAGATGATTGAGAAGGCGCACTCATCAGGGAACTGATCTGAGAGACCGTTGCTGCGCAGAACCGGCGTTTTCTTCCCCAAACGGACTTCCTTGATGCTCTTGATTTCCAGTTTTGCCTTTTCTGAATCCTTCTTCGATGGCTCCCATCTGAGCCAGTGCATATCTGGATCGAGCAGGAAGTAGCGGTTGTACATGCGTGAGTTGGATCGCACCTTCTTCATTTCACAACCCTCCAACATAAAGGCCATGCAAGCAGCAGTGCTGTTGATTTTACGGTCACTCGGCATAGAGCTGAAGGACACGGTTTTCTTCCTGACCTGCTTCTGTTTGGAGAAATCCTGCAAATGAAACAGCAGAAAATATTGTCTTAATTTCAGGGAAACCTTACATTACTTTTCATTTTAGATCACATTTAATGTGCAATAAACGTATCCTTTTATTAAAATAACTTCACAATCGGATAAATTACTGCGGCTCTTAGCAGCATCATTTCTTTAAACACATGGTAAATTGTCCCTTAAAGACAAATTTCAAAGTACTGCGGACTAGCATAGTTTAAGTCACAATGTTCTCATTTCATAAGTGTAGTTTAGAGATTTAATGTTACTTTTTACTGCAAATAGGATGTGTTAATAAAATATTCATCCTGCAGGCAACCTTACAAAAATATGTTTTTGCCAGCCGGCTTCAAAGACGAGCCATGTTTTGCTCAATTTCCATTAATAACAAAAGCAAAAGTATTAAAAGGAGTAAAAAAAAAAAAAAAAAAAAGTAAACCACCTGCACAGGCACGACTGAGGCTTTGCAGTTTTCAGGGTTTGTTCGCCTAGCTGGCAGAAAGCAGACTGTGCTGCCCCACTTCCACACAAGGCTGTAGTTTCCTAGATAGCCTGAATTCTGATGGCCTAATTTTGAGATGTCCAAACTGGGTTTTCTGAGTAAGACATACCAGAGAGGCCAGTACAATACAAATCCAACTCTGAAAAACTTTAGATAAATGGCTTTGAGTTTTACCACGGCTGAAGGACAAAATATTTGTATTCCTGAAAATTTCTCTAAGATAAAAAAGAGCCTAAAACACAAGCTATTTATTTGCCCTGGTTATGTGATTTTTTTAAAGCTTTACGAGGACAATTAGGAAAGACTGCCTGACGGCTCCTCCTGACCCCCATCCAGGTCAGCAGCTGCCTGTCCACGTCTGATGGATTTTCATTGAACAAAGTCAAGCTCCAACAACAGTGTGACCACACTCAGTGAAAAACTTCAGGACAATCTGTTTCCCACCTGACTGTCAGGGGCAAATCTGTCACAATTTCTGAGCTCCAGGGATGAGAAAAAGGCATGATCATTACTCTTTGGCTTTATCCCTGTTTTACAACCTTCATCTCTCTTTCCTTTGTGTCACTTGTCACTATATTTTCATTATGTTTAAGTTCTCAGAAGAGAGAGAGAAAAAAAACTTGTCTTAGATTTTCTGCTTGTATAGTTGAGAAATGTTGGCATGCACTTGTTTGTGAGATTGTGCCAAGACCTGCAGACATATGGTAATGCAGATACTTTTGCCAAGTTTAAGGGCAGAAAGGAACATGCTGCTAGCACAGCTAGGGAAAGTTATAATTCCAAGCCTATTACACGATAATTTGGGAGAAAAACAATAAAAAAAAAAATTAAAACCCCACTTCTAAAACCTACGGTAAAAGATAATCCCAGGACGGGTTAAGCACTCATTTGATGAATCAACAAGATAATAATCCACACTGACTGGGATATTATTGGGGATAAGCGAAACTGAGCTCATACTGAGTAAGTTACTCTGTAAAAAAAAAAAAATATATAACCAATCAAGCCTCATTATTTTGAGGCATTCTCTAAAAAGGTATTGCGGCAACACGAGGCCAAAGGCTGTGAAGGTAATTTAGATTTTCATTAACATTCAGCTACAATTAGCCGGGCAGATAGACAGGACAACATGCTGTTGCTATTCTCTCTTCAATCAAAGCATAGCCAGTTCGCCGTGGTTGTGACAGGAATATTTTTGCACATATTTAAATCCACACAGTCTTATTTTTTTCAGGTGAAATGTCCATCTGGATACTGCGACAGACTGGCGACCTGTCCAGGGCGTACCCCGCCTCTCGCCCGGAACGTCAGCTGGAGATAGGCACCAGCAACCCTCCCGACCCCACTAAGGGACAAGGGTGCAAGAAAATGGATGGATGGATGGATGTCCATCTGGATATTTGGTTCTGCAGTCAACAATGATTACCTTTTTGAAATTTTAAAACAGTTTCATATTCCTACTAAATCTGATGAAAAAATAAGATGCTTTATGTACATATTAGGGTGACTTTATATACAAAGATTCAAAACTGAGATATGAATTTCACTCTTATTTACACAAACATTACATTTTCAGCTGAGAAAAACAACATATTTGGCTTTCAACGGAAATGAATACTTCTTGAAAATTACAATTTTGCTTTTTTGTAGATTGTTTCTAAACTTTAAAAGTAAACAATGCTCATTTTAACCATTTCTACCCCGCCTTGTAAACATCTTTATACCCTTTAAATGTATCTGCGTTTTGTCACATTAAGCTAGTTGTGTTTTTATTGGGAGTTTTTAGACTAACAACACTAAGTGGTGCACAATAGTGACAGGGATGGTTTTCTGGATGTTTAGTATGAACTGTGGTGTGTATTTGTGTTCTCCACTAAAGATTTAAGTTCTTTTGTTGCCACCATCAGGCTCTCTTGCAGGACTATCTTCCATGTTCCCATCAACGCTGACCAGCCTCCCTGTCCTGATAAAGGACAAAACAACCACAGAAAGATGCTGCCACCACCATGTTTCAGCATGAGGGACCGTGTGTTAAGGGTGTTTGTTTCATACCATTCATGTAGCTTTTATCTCATCAAGATGTCTGCTGTGCCCGCAGTATGATATGTGGAAGACTGCAAATGAACAATCCGTCCACGAAGGGGAGATGTGAGGTGTGTTCAACTAATAGCTGATGTTTCACCAGATTCTTCCACCACGCTGTGGATCTTGGCCTCTTAGCTGCTCCCTTTGCTGGTTCACCTTAGGTGAAAGCTATGCCTTAATGGGTTTGCAGTTCTGCCGTACTCTTTCCATTTTCAGAGCTCCAGGAGGTGTTCAAAGCTTGTAATATTGTCTTATAACCTGGCCCTGCTGTAGTCCTCCTTTTTGTCCGTCTTCAAATTTGTCTACGCCTCTCTGCTGTGTTCCTCGGTCTGCATGTACGTGTGAGCATATATGCCCATCACTCACGTCTACTTGCAACATTTTTCAGCTACTTCATCCCGTAAACATGTCACATTTTAATTTACGCTCGTATGCTCTGGACTCTGTGTTGCTTCTGTTCCTGCAGTGATGTGGGGGTATTTTCGCAATCGCTCACACCTCCCCCATTCTCCTCCACATGGGGTCAGTGGCATCTCTTGGCGGGGTCAATCACTTCCTGATGCAGAGGTCAGCATGCTGGGGCTGGGGACGCAAGGCAAAGGCACAGCTTTCCAAAAAAATCATCCCTTTTTTATATCCCCTTTTGTTTTTCCCTGTGACTTTTGTCACAACCTGACACCTGGCACCATAAGGTGACATGTGAAGCTTGACACCTGGGAGGCAATTAATGCGACAAGCTCTAAGCTCTCATGTATAGCAACAGCAACAGCTCGCTGATTGCGTCCTTTCCCAGCTGAATAAAGTATAGCAAAACAAAAACTCTTGCCTTTCTTAGCGGTAAAGTGGGTGCACCGTACCGGTCCTTGCTCTACTGGTGATATCACCTGTCTGCTTTGCTTCCCTTTGCTGCCTATGGCTCTTACAAGCACATAAAGACCATCACTTTTACAACACATACTAAAAAACAAGTACAGCACTGCAGAGTAACAGCTGAAGGACATAAAGGGAACATAAATTGACAACTCTGTTTGAATAATCAAAGTTCTCTGCTAATAAAGAGGGGTTTTAATGCACAGGCGACAAAACTCTCCCCTCAACACGTTCCTGTGGGACTCTGAACATACTGCTTCCTTCACAACTGAGGCCCACTTTCGCCACTAGTTCAGAAAATCTCAAACAATCCCACCTCCTCATCACGGCTGTGCCGGCTGCACGCTGCTCGCCTCCTATCTCATCTCAGCTCCAAAACAGCTCTGCCGAAAGCAGTCAGCCACGGCTTGCTTTCTCTCACCCACAGAGCTGCTGTGTCATTTGTGTGTGTGCAATGAGAAATGCTGAACAGGACAACAGGGGGGCTCGTGTAATGGGGAGTGAAGACGGCGCGGCGCACTGCCTTCTTAATGACATGCTCTCCAAGACAGGAGTAACAGCATGTGAGGTCTGTTTGGCCATATGTGTGTTTGAGAATCACAGGGTCGCTGTCTGCACAGATCTGTGCACTCTGACAGACACGAGCTAATCAAATGCAAACATGTACATGCTAACTAGGCTACAGGAGATTAGGAAAACATGATAATGTTGATGAGATTAAGAATATAACAGGAGATAAATGAATAAATACCGCAGTAAGTAGGAATACCTTCCTGCTTTTGGGTTCTTTGCAAAAATAGACCCAGATCAAGAGTATTCTCAATAAAACAATTCTCAATTGTTTTATTTACAATTTAGAATTGTAAATAAAACATAATCTTCACAATTTCCTTCTTAATAACAACAATTTATTTAAAATATTATGCATTTTGTACATTTCAAACTTTTTTGTTTGGTTAGTTTTGATTATTATGATGTAATAGTCAGCAAATCATCAAAACTGCAAGATACAGTTTCTTGGAAAATTACATCAAAATCAAGGAATCAAATCAGTGAAAATTATTTTGATATATAAACTCTGCTTACACAATCACAGAGAATAATTCTCATCTTAAAATCGACTATTATACTGTTATTACCGTCCCCCACAAGGAGGTTGAGCTACAAATGGTAATTGAAGCCAATTGTTTACATATTCTGTATCCAAATGTGCAAAGGGACAGTTGAAGAGGAAGGAAAAATGCCACATTGTGGAGGAATAAAAGGCACACCAGCAACAAGGATGACTACAACCAGGAGGCTTATTCAGAGAAATAAAATAGTGAGTTTTTAATTATCTCTAAGCTTTAATTAAAAAAACAAAAGAAATAAAGACTTCCAATATATCACTATCTATGCAGCTTTTTCAAATTAATTACTGAAATAAATCCCTTAACCCTGGTTTAAAAGTTTCGAGGGAATTCCTTGATGTTTTTCTTTCTTTTTAGTTAAGGTAAACTCAATGAAAACTCTCGCTGTATTGACTCAGTATTTATTTAGCTATCATTTTTTTCCTCATCTCCAAGTATCACTACGTAACGAGTCTGCACAAAACAGAAAACAAATTCTAAATTGGATTGTTATGTTACCACCTTTCACAACACAAGAGAAAACATACATTTCTTTTTATTTGAATTAACATGAAAAATACCAAACAGCACCTTTTTGACACACATGGATTTATATTTTAGCACAAACAATATGATTTCCACGCAGCTGTTAGCTGAGAACCCTACATGTACATCATCGACAGACGGAGCTGCCAGGTGCTCCGTCAGGTCGTTCAAGTCTGACACTTGTTCAGTCCTCCCCCATCTCCACCTCAAGCAATACATTAAAGACATGCACAATCTGTTATCATTGCCAGGAAACATAACTTACCCTAAAAGTATCCCAAAATTAGTATTTCTTAAGACACTAATTGTCCAAACAGCCTCACCAGCCTATGGCATCTGCTGCTAACATTTCTGTTGCGTACAAATCTTCTTCAGGAAGAGTGTGTTGCAAGTTGTTTCTTTTCATTTTATATTCATTTCTAGATAAATAATTTTGCAAACATTTATAAACTTGCGTTCACCTCAAACCATTTCCTAGCTCACCTAACCCTATTTAAGTTGAATAAGGTATGTTAGAGGTTATTAGCAGAGCGTCCCCCTCCGCAGCTTCTCATCCTACCAAAACGCCACACTGCCCACTCCTTCCCACGTCTAATACATTTATCGAGAGTGACATTTGGATCCTGCCACACAGAGCTTGAGGCGGACATCATTCAGCCTCTAACAGACTCAGCTCACTAAAACAACACATAAACAGAACAGACCTACATGAAAAAAAACCTGAGAAAAGTAGAAAAAACAATGCAGAGACAGGTGCGATGAGCATGTGAGGGAAGAGAAGCTAAAAGAAACTGATGAGCAAAAAAAAAAAAATTACCTGAGAGTAACTGGAATTTAATTTGATGTTTTGGCAAACCTGGAAATGATAAATGGCTGTAAAACAAAGCAATAAATCAGAGTTGGACACTTGATGGGTGTTCGGCAGGTCAGAATATAAAATTTCAGATTTGTTTTTATGGTCATTGAAACAGCAGGCCCTGGATGGATGGACAAATAGAAAGAAAAGGTCCAGGAGGGAAATCCAGTAATCCCTCTCTCTCCTGGCCACCATACGGAGGCAGCTCATACTGACTGCTCAGTCTTTCAGTCATGATGCATATCTAATGACCATTTGGACCATAGATGGACCGGTAAATGAAGTGCTTTGCTTTTTGAAGCAATTCTGACATCACTACATCCGTTTTGTCTGCCCGTTCCAACCTACTATCGCTTCTCCTCTTGTGGCAGATATAAACCCCCAACCCAACAAATCCATCTTTTTTGCAGCGGAGAGCCACGGCTTCAGACTTAGAGGGGCTGACTGTCATTCTGGCTGCTTCACACTCAACTGGAAACCACGCCACTGCATGATGAAGGCCAAAAAATGCAGATGCAGCCACATCATCTAGGAAAATGAGTTCCTGAGGTTCTCAAGCCAGACAGAAATACGGAACAAATAAATTTAACCTAAGATGCAATGCATCGTTTTTGGTTGAACCAATAAAAATATCTCAGCTTTGATTATAGGCAATAGGGAAGAATGTGAAGAATAAAGGAAGCAGATGACGAGCGTAAGAAGCTGAGAGAAGTCAGGCCTGTCAAGATTTGTCTCAGTAATCCCTCATGTGGGCGATTGCCTGAATTCTCACAGCGGTAGTCTCAGCCACACATCCTGCAACTCATTGCACCATCTTTGTGTGATTTTGGTAGAACGTGAACATAATGTGTGAATTAGCACAAAAAAAAAGGGGGGTTTCGAAAGAGAACCTGAGACGGCTGAAATAAGAGTGAAGAGAGACAATTGTGTTTGTCCCATGGCTCAAATTGGATTTATATTTTCATCCATTGTGGGCGACTTTTGTTTTGCCTCAAATGTAAAGCCCCCTTACACGTTCAAATAATACATGGGAATTCTCCAGAGAATACTGAACAAGCCAAAGAGCATCTAACAATCTGACTAATTACTGGCCCACAGAGGGAGAAGAGGTCAATGCTATCGAGCTGTTGAACCACAGAAAAAAAAAGACAAAGTGCTTTTATCCTGCCTAAATGCAGAGTCTATTTCAATTCACATTTAGAAAGCACTTAGTACACTAGGTTTAACATATGTAAATTCTGTTTATAGATCATACCAAGGCCAATCTGAACCTACACAGTCATGCTCACCGGTGCCGGGTTGCCTTGCTGTTCTGTCACACTACCCCAATTCTCTGCAGGTGCTTTCCTCACACTTTCAATATCTTTGCAACAGTCAGAGGCCTATTATTTCCTGCAAAATCTTTCATTACTAATGCACTCAGGTTTACTGAAAACTAGTGGGTGTGCTTTGAAAAGAATCATAAGAGTCATAACAGCAAAAACACTTTTTTTTGCAAGATGAATTACTTGTAGTAACATTTATTTAGGATGTGCTCCCTGGTTTGTTAATCAGCTGCTGCCTTCTTCCTCATGCAACTATACAACAAGCCTATTGTTATTCTCAGTTCCTGCTCTCTTTGAGTGATCACGAGAAATTATGTTTCTAATTCCACAAAGGGTTCACAAAATGCAGCCAGAATAGTCCCTCTTTAGCAAGTCCCTCCCTAAGATGCAAAAGCTCCTCATAGCATGATGGTGCCTCTCCCAAACTTCACAACTTGAATGGTGTTCTTGGGCATCCACGGCTCAGACGGAAGAATCTGTCCTCAGGAAAACTGTTAGTTGTGTACTCTACCTGCAAACCTTCATGGAAAAGTGGCCCTTAAAGTTTTTTTAAAAGGGAAGCTATGATAAGTAAGGTAGAGTAGAAGAAAATTAGCAGAATTAGTTAGAGTTTGCAGCTTGTGGACATGCTCTGATCAACTGGAATCAAAAATGAACTTTTTCGATCCATGTCCAAAATGTTTGGAGTGGCAGAAAAAAATTGCTGCATATCCTTCAAAATCCAGGAGATATACATGTTTTAGAATGGCCTAGTCAAAGTGCAGAGATAAAAACAATTGAGAATATGTGGTAGGACTCAAAAATTGATTTCGAGAGTTCCAAAGTAAAAACTGTTGCATCTACTTCCTTCCTCCTCAGTTATTTGCTCCTTTGCCTTTACCATAAAACAGCAGTGTCATTCACTGAAGGTTGAGGATTTAATTTGACAACATGTGGAAAAGTACAAGAAATATAAATACTTTTGCAAGAGACTTCACGTGAAATAATACTAGAAACATTTGTGGGTGTGTTATCATATTATTTTGTTCGCTGGGGAAAAATCCATGGAGGGCTTAAAGGTTTAAGACCCCAACTCAAACCTAATATGAATGACAAGATGATAGAATTTACCCACTTTGTGCTTCAGGGAGAAACAAAATGGAAAACCAGAGAGAAAACACTGTCAGCAAATATAAATAATACTCTGAAAAAGATTTAATTTAATTTAATTTAATTTGAGTAAACGGAATAATCTATTTAAACCGACGATTTTATCTCTCTAATCAATTCTTCTAAGGATTTCGTGTTATGTTTGTAAGCATTTGAACGTCACATACGACGCAGCCTTCCTGTTAACAATAAAATCCTAAAAGTCAATGAACATGTTGGGGTTATCATCTGACAGCAGCTTAGTGCATATAAACTGAGAGAAGCAGGTCAAGTCCTCACAAGATATTGCTACAGGACTCCCTGACATGTTGGGTAGCCCATAAATTTGTTTAATACCCCCCAAACACCCTCCGGGGTCAATGTTGCTTTAATTAAATTGAGTGTCTCTCCTTAAAGGATTTTTTTCCCTCATTCAGTTCTTTTCATTTCCTATAAACTGTTTCCTGCCACTGGCACAAATGTTAGCGGTGCTGGATAATATGGGAGCGGGGAGACTTTAAAGTGTGTTTTCTGATGTTATGTGAAAGGATAATGGTTAAAACCAGACTATTAACAACTGACTCTTGTTAGCTTTGCATATTTCTTGTCATTCTATACTTTATTTTTGCTTGCTCTGTTTTTACACAGTTTAGACTGGATGTTTGTATAAATATAACTTTTTTTTCCACACTAGCAACTGTTAAATCAAATTAAACATTTCCTCTTTCAGGTCAAGAAAAAGTAGGAATGTCGCAATAAACAATAAATCAATTAATTGCATGATAAATTAAAAGGAACTCAATAATTTTCATTTGATTGGTTTATCGTTTTTTTCTTTTTTACCAAAAACTGAATAATGAAAGTCTTCTGGTACTTTGGTCTCAACATTTTTTTTTTTTTGAAGAATTGTTTTTGTTTAAATGGACTTCATAATTAATTTTACTTGTTTCTGTTGTTTTCTTTACTTATTTCGTGTGTTTCAAATGTATTCCAGTTCCAGTGTTTAAATCGTTTTGTTTATCACAAAAGGTTCTGGGACAATTTATCATTTACCAAATGTTCTTATTGTGAGAGACCTAATAAAGTTAACCTAAAATAATTACATTGTCAACTGTTTGTGACAAAGTGGTTCAGTTTATGTTCACCACTTGTCCCTTATTATTTTTCATTCACTTACTTTCTATATTTGGTTATAATGATTAATTTAAACATTGCCATTTTGCTTCATTTACTATCCCGGGTTTGTTTGTGTTAGCATTATGTTGC
>CAEGAF010175824.1:0-27408 GCA_903067075.1 Micropoecilia bifurca | reverse complement strand
ATTTAATTTAATTTGACAGATACAACAATATTTAAGCACACAATTGTTGAAGTTTTATGTCTGTGACCCTCTCAGGTCTATGAGGCTACAGAAATACTTGTGGCATGTGGGTTTCCAGTTTGACACCTGATTTACAGAGTTCAGCTTGTGTTGGATTTCCATTTGTTGACCTTCTTTCTTTGAGCTTACCTGCTTGTATAGACATCCAAATCTACACTGCCAGGTGTAGCCAAATTACAAAGTGTAGCATTGAATGCTGTAATTTAATCAATTATTTATGTACTGAGAATCCTGGAATTTGCAGTTTCACTTTAACAAAAATTATTTGACTTATTTTGTGTGTTTCCTACTTTTATAAGGGTTCAGTAGTTGTCTTCTCACTAGTTTTCTTCCTAAAATAACATATTAACCAGAACAGTGCTCGTTGTTCTAGTGTCATTCTTTTTACCTACACATCCTCAAAAGTTATTTATTTGAATTAACTATTCTGTTTCCAATCAATCATATTTTCACTATAGCAGCGCTTATGAGTGCCATCTCTTAACATCACTGTTGTAAAAAAGAAACACTCAGGTGGACTTGACCTAGATTTTCTGTCAGGAACAAATTGTACAGGTTTTGTGATTCATGGAGACTTGAAGCTGGAGGCAACGTTCAGAAGGTAAACTGAAAATGTTGAATTGATTCACTCGGTTTTCAGCGTAGGTCAGCTGCCATTCTCTGTCCTTGTGTGCAGATCATGAACCAAGAATGTTGTGCTAATCAGGAAGTGTGATTCACACAGCCTGTAGGAAATGTCGTATCTGTGTGTGTGTAACGTTTGAAGCCTGTAAGGCTGCTGTCACAATGTTCTATATAATGCCATACCTGTTGGCAGTTCATAAATATCAAGTTATATCATGTCCATCAAGTACAGGTGCAGATTATGATGCCTCCCCCTACCTAGTAAAGACGAGTAAGGTATTGTGTTTTACTTATTTTTTCTAACCATTAACTCTCGTCCCTCTCATTAAGGGATGAGAGTTAAATACTATTTCCATCATGAGCTTATTAAAATGGTAAAATAAATAAATAATATAAATCAGGCAGCATTTTTGTCTAAACCTTTTTAGCTCTGCAAAGTCTGACAGGATTTTGTCTACATTGTGATACGTTTTCAAGAGCCATGGGTCTATTTGCTGTCAATCAAACTGCCCATATGTATATTCAGAAATTATTAGAGGAAATTAACCCTATTAATATTTTCTGTAATTCGCACCAAGCTGTAAGAGCCTATAGATTTGTTGCTAATCTTTGTTCTTAAGCAACTGGTTAGGCTCTGTAGGTTGAAATTAGGTTAATCGAATGTATTGTGGTGTTTGTCTTCCACTAAGCTGAAATGCAAAAGTTTTCTCCAAGCATTTGTGTTCTAATTTAGTTTCTGCTTCTAAAGCCCCACAGCTAATGTAAGCTTTATGAAATTGCTTACGTAATTTACTCATTTAGGGTCAGAAATGCAAGAAGAAACAAAAAGCACAAAGGATGATGTGATTATAAAACTCAAATCAAAATATTGTTAACTGCAGTAAATACAATGTTCCACAGAGAACATGACGAGCTCTTTGTCTCAGAACCAGATAAGGACTGAGGTCATAGATTTCAAATACTTTGCTTTGCATTAAAAGAGGTTTAATACAAGGCTGGATCTGCGTATAAAGTAAACAAAAATATATATCAAATTGAAGCATACAAGCATATTTCCATTGATGAGACTCAGCTCTACTCTGTAATCAGTAAATAACAAGCTCTGTCACTGATGATCATCTGAACTTTTGTTCAGCACAGATTGTGGCCAGTTCCTGAATAAAGAAAATTAGTCTGAGTCCAGATGTTCTTTAGTCTTTTAATCACTGTTACATAAAGAGTCAAACAACCAATTACTGAGCACGACAGATGCCTTCTTTCACTTTTCTTATTACATTAGAGCAAACCAGAGTAAGAAGAACTTCCATTCAGTAAGTGATCTTTATTGTACTGAAAACATGTTATTGTAACATATTACAAACTAAAACTCACAGATGGAGTTTAAATTGTTAAGTTAACTTGGTTAGTTAAGAGTTAAATATTGAGTCAGCTGGAAATTATTCATCTCACCAAATGTATCTTCCAGGTTTAATGAACAGTGGTGGAAAATTAGAAATTAATGTTTTTTGTTGTATATCTTTTGCTGCTGATGCTTTCACGCTATTTATTACATCCTAATTGGTGATGCTGTAGCTAAAGGTTTTAATGTTGCTCTGAATGGCAAATAATTAAGTGAATTCTGGGGAACATGAAGTCCTTCCAGTGAGGTATTGGTGTCACTTTTGATGCACTCTCACTCAGAGGACTCGGTGTAGTGTGTGAATTGGGGTAAATGTAACACAACAAAATATGGAAAAGACATGGGCTTTGTAAGCTGTTTTTATAGTTTTGTGATTTAACCTCTTGTCTGTTAATTCAGTTTCAACAAAACTTTAAATATGGGATAGGTTCCAAATGTTTTCCAAAAAGTCGTGTAACAATATATGGACTAAGTAGGAAAAGCTCATTCTCCAAATGGGTTGCTGCGCTCATGTTTTCTACCATAACTGAGCACTGACAGTCACACTGACCCTACTGCACTCAAATTCAGGCCCCATTATGCACGTCCAGGCAAAATACAGGCAACATTAGGTTCAGTGTGTTGCCCAAGGATAGTTCATCATGCAGTTGGGGGAGGTCAGACTGACTGTACTTTCCCCACTGAGTCACAGCTTCCAGACTAAGGCAGAAACATAAGTACACCACCACACTGCATGCAGACATTCCTTCTCATTTTAATACTCTGATAAGGATGCTAAATCATGCTGCAAGTAATTGCTTGTTTTTCTATCAGGCTCCAAATCTATCAAGTGCCTAGACACAAAAATGTTTGTCGTTAAAAAGAACAAAAAAAGATGTTATTTGTTTCTAACGCATGTTGCTTTTACCCTGTATAAAATACCTGCTTGATTTGGAAATAATATGGCATTCATCTTTTCATTCAAGTATTCTAAAATAAGTAGCATATGAAGAAAACAAAGAAATGGTTTGCAGCTGGCAGCTGAATGACAACACCAGGGAACTGCAATAGGTTCTGTCACAGTCTGAGAGTCAAGTTACAGAGATGGCAGGAAACTAGGCACAGCAGGTAACCTGTGAGGGGTGATATAAGTCTAACCACTGAGGCAGAGCTCTGTTAATCTCCTACAAATTGTGTCCCGGTCTGCTCTGTGGTCACGGATTGGGGTAGACTAGGGAAGCAATAAACGAGGAGATGGATTAACTGTGAATAAATAGGCTCTAAATTACAACCTGCAACAACTGGAGACCTGAAACTAAAATGTATCCAAGAGGATTTTGGAGTTGAGCAAGTAAATTTTTCAAATGCACGAGAAGATCCAAAGGGATTAAAGCAGCCCTCAGAAGAAAATGGCAACAAACCTGTATTTCTGTGCACATTTATCTCTGTCTTGTTTAAAATATAGTGCAGAATACACAGACTGGAAGTACAACCGTAAAGCCAGTGTCACACTGCATGCTATGACTCGAGTATTCTTCATTTCGTGTTCTGCTGCAGACAGTTTCATCTGAACGCAGGTGGGATCAACAGTTTATCCTGGGGCTTCATGTGAAGCTGCACCGACACAGAGATAAGCTTGAAGTCATTTTTTTGTGCGTGTCTGGAGAGATGTATTTCGGTGAACTTGAAACCTAACCAACAGCAACTCTCAATGGAAAACCAAGTAAATAAATAATTGATTCAAAAATCACAAAGGGTAAATATTTACTGCCTATATTATACTTTTGCAACATTGATACTTATTTGCAATATTAATTTTCTTTAATCTAGCTTCATTTACAGTATTACAGCATTTATTGTATAGTTGTGATGTCACAACAGTTTTTATGCTATTTTCCAAATGCAAATGAAAAATGTAATTTAACCTTTTTGTAAATTTTAGTATATTTTTTGCATTAGTATAGGTATGTTTAAAGGGCGTCCTTCTTTTACTACATTAGAGCAAACCAGTGTAAGAAGAACTTGCATTTATATATATACATATATTCTGTATATATGTGTGTGTTTATTTGCATTTGTACAAAAACCAGAACCAGTTTTACCCATCAAATGTTCAAACCAATGGCAACTGTCTATGCTTGACAGAATACATTTCACCAAACATTCATGACATGTTTAAATTCACATGTTTGTATTTCAAAATTAATCAAACTCTACATGGCACAATTGCTCACTGTCACTCACTCGGCTTGCAGCAATGGTGTCTATCTCCAGCTTGGATGTAGGCGACTCCACCTTCACATCAGCTCGTGTTTTGACAGTGGCTTGTGTGTTTTGATGCAGTCCCCGGTGTGATGGGAATTTGAATCTGCCGTGCACAAAGACTCGCCCGTCGGGTAGAGGAAGATGGAGACTTGCAGAGAGATGGGTTTTAGTCTTTCATTCCCTTTGAAGTTGGTTCTTGAATCACACAAAGATAGGGACGCACATTTTCACGCTGCTTTACTGAGCACGTCTAAAAATGCTAATCACACTGATTTGCCATGCTTTCAAACTTAACTATGTTCTGATCTGTTGTGTGTTTTTTTTTTTTGTCTTTTTTGCAGCAGTGGTGTGCATGTTTTGTGGAATTACAACTTATGTACACAGAGAAAAAATTTAAATCAACTAGACTTTACTGAAGCAGTACAAAGGAATCATGGGACATACAACTGTAAAATTAGAAACGATACACTTCTAAAAATGAACACATTTGAAATGATGACACATGATATGATTTTAAAGTACCAAAAGATTATATTTTGAATATGAAAGAGAATAGCAATTTTAACATCTATGCCAGGGGTCTTCAATTCCAGTCTTCAAGGGTCGATTGTCTTTCAACTTTCAGATGTGCCCATCAAATCACCTCCTTTGTGTGCAGTCAAGTTCTCAAGGGTCCGACTAATGAGCCTATTATTAGACTCAGATGTGTTGAAACGCATAGACGTGTCTAAAGGTTGCAGGACACCGACCCCCAAGGACTGGATTTGCAGACTTCTGATCTAGATGTTGCTTCAGGAAAGCTCAATTTTCTATATGCTTTAATACGTTTCCCAGTAAAACATGAAACATCTTACAACTGTAAACAATTTTTAGTGTGCAGCCAATAAAAGTGGCAAGTTAATGTTCTAAGCTCATTTCAAGAATTTCGCAAAATGTTTATACTCCTTGTACTTTCCCAACAAAACCTTTCCACATCTCCTTCAGATTTAATTTGTGAAATCAACAGAAAGTATGGCATGAGTCTGGAATGGGAGTCAATACTTGTAGACAAGCCTTTTGGCGTGTGGCACTCATTACAGGGAACCTTTTTCCCCACCAGTGGCTTGATTCTTGCTGCTCTTCCACAGAGGCCAGATTTCTGTAATGTAGCTGATTGTTGTTGTGTCAACAGTTCCCCCCTCCTGAGCTCTCGGACTCCCAGTAGAGTTGCTGTGGGCCTCTTGGCTGCTACTTTGATTAGTGCTCTCCTTTCTCTGCCTGTCAATTTAGGTGGATGTTGTGGTAACTTTGCAGTGGTGCAGTCAGTTTTCTATTTTTGGATAATGGATTAAGCAGTAACACATGGGATGATTTGGATATGGTTTTATTTCCTAACTCTACTTTAAACATGTGAAAACTTACCAGTGACATGTCTGGTTTGTTCTTGACTATTTATTAATGGGGAAACTTCTGAAGGGGGCTGAAAAATATTAAACTCTTCGGATTTATTTTTTATAAAACTCTGAAAATCATGTCTTGTGTTTTTTTCCCCTTGTCTGACTGATGGTTTACTATTTGTTGGTCTGTCACACGAAATCCTCAGCACACGCAGGCCTGTAAATGTGATTGAACAAAATGTGAAAAAAACCATTAAGAGGTATGAATCATTTCATGACATTGTAGGCCTTGTAGGTTTTTGAAAAGAGTCTGGAGTATTTTGAAGCATTTGCAGATTTGAGGACAGAGACTGTTTATCAATTGAAAGTAAAGTCATATTTTCTCAAAGGCAGCAAGGAAGACTGAAGCTACCTTTACAATGCCTCTTGTGTACAAGAAACTCACCTTAATGATTGATTCACAAGGTGAGAAACTAAGGAAAACAAAGAATTTTAAGTTTACTACTTTAAAATCAAGCTAACTTTTGTGTACTTTAGAGTGTTTTTACACATTGTGTGTGAAAAATGTCAAGTGGAGTTTTCTGGTTGTGACAGCACTCATTTCAACAAACATAACTCAGACATTTTGTGCTATTTTGTCCAAAGCTCACCTCAGGGTAGTTTTCTTTTGAGCCTTTGAATGCTTGAAAGCCACCTGCAGCCCAGGCTTTCAAAACTGAAACACTTATCGACTGCTTTGTGTGAACAGGCTTGTTCTTTTCACTCTGTGCGTCACCGTAGGTCGAATCGTAGATATTCCCTTACTGGTTCGGTGTCTCGATGTGGGTGCATGGCCACAAAAAGGCTTCTGTTCTCTTGGTAAGCTGGAATTGTTGGCATTTTGTTTGTTTTTGTTTATTGATTGTTTAAGTCAATTTAGATAGGATTGCAAGAAAAAAGTGGGGAGAAGTGAAAGTAAGAAAGCTTTAAAGCCTGCCTTGTAAAACTTGTCTTTTTCTCATTTTGTCTCGTAGAACCACAACCATCAAAGCCTTTTATTATGATTTTTGACTATCTAAGATCAACAACAAAGTACGGTCAGATGCTTTTCAATGCTTTTCACAATTGTATATCGTATGGTGATTTTTTTCATTTGGATTTGGACTTTGACTGGACCACTCTTTGAAACACTTGAAAAGGATTTGCTGTAAACTCTTGTGTCCCTGGTTTTATATTCAAGGTTTCTTACTGAAGGGTGAGTCTCTGATTTGGTTGCATGTTTTTTTGCAGCCTCTTATACATTTCTTTCAGGATTGTCTTGTGTTTGGCTCCATTCATGTTCCTGTGCAGCACATTCAGTCTATAACTCATACATATGTGGTGTAAGGAGAGACACACAAGTCCAAGTTTTTAAGGGAATAGTTTTCAGACAATGTCATCGGCATATCTACTGTCTGCCACCGACAAATAAAATATGTACATTTGTGGCCGTGAGATATTTAACTGAATTCTAACCACTGTATAACATAAGAAGTAGCCATAAATTATATGAATAAATTATGGCAAAATCTAACCATTACCTACATACTTATATGCAAAGAATCCTATAGAACCTGTTTTTAAACAGATACAAGCCAACCAATAGATTAATGATTGATGTTGGGTAATAGTTATGTTAATGGGCGAAGGTAGTTATCAGATGCAGTATCACTAATTTCTTACTTTAAGACCTGTGAGTAGTCCAAGCACCTTTTTTCTGTGCTTCCTCCTTCCCCCACTTGCACACACAGTCTTGTTCTCTGTCTCTCTCTCTGTGTTGAGCACATCAGTATCTTGCCCAAGGACACATCCTCATGCACAGCGAGAAGTCAGAGATCAAACCACTGACCTTTTAATCAGCGGATCATCGCTCCGTCTCCTGGGACACACCCACCAAAGGCATGAATCCTGACTGTAACCTGAAATTGCAGGCTGTATTCCGAACCTTGAATGGTCGGAGAACATCCTCTCTGGTGCACATGCAATCTGTTGTCTGGTTCAGCAGTTCAGCATATCTGAGGCAATGGCTGCTGCTGGTGGAGATATGATATTGTGGAGGATTCTGGCCCGTTGAATGTGTTGACAATCTGCTCCACCGACCTTATTTTATGGCTCTATGCTGATAATGCGTTACACTGAGGCTCTTAGCTGGACAAAAGTACATAGTTTCATCACTTATAACTAGTAAATATTGTTGAAACAGGCATATTAGCATTAGAAAATAATTTCCAGAGCAATGCAGAGGCTACATTTCCTTCTGGTGTTGAATAAATTAGCCTTTTCCCAATATTCCTGCTTTCCTTTAGCAGAAAGCATTTTCCTGGAGTAAGATTTTTTTTTTTTAATACATAATAGTTTTTTTTACCCTGTCACTCAAGTGAGCATATATTTGATTACAGCTCAGACAATCACCTTGCCTTGAGCCGTTTGAAAGGTGTTATAGGCATCCAGTGATGTTAAACAAGGTTGACAGAAATCTCTTTGGGGAAAAGGGGGAGGGTGAGTCGACCAGTCACATCATTCAGCGTGTTTTGTAATAGAACACTACAGTTCATACGCTCACAAAATAACAGGGCACAAACTAATATTCTGTGCTGCTCATAAAATGAGAAAAACAATTTGGGTTTCTTTATAAATAGAAAAAGATGAATAATTGCCAACACATATTATTTGGGATGAAATTAAAATGCCACCACATTTCTTGTCAAAGTGAAGTCAGGCTTATGAAGTGCCACCTATACCTAAATTAATAATATTTGCTTCATTACTACTTTGTTGTAATAATCTTGCCAACAAATCATATGTCTTTCAAAATTCTGTTTATTTTTTTTATGTTGTAAGGAAAATACATTAGTAGGTTGAGCAGCACAGTTGAGTATGTAGGTTGCATCCACGAAAAAAAATCAAGTCTAACAGCAATCAGATTAAGAAAAAGAAAATTAAGCTTTTAGTCTGGAAACTACAATTTTAATCATGTACTCAAATTATGTTTTGCTCCAGTGACTGAATAAAATAAGAACCAAGTCGATTACAAGTAGTGGTTTGAAAGTGTGTTTTCATTCTTACTCAAAAATAATGGATGCCTAAAAATGTTGGTTGCGATGTGTAGTTTATGTGTCGCTGCTCTTGAAAGAGATTCAACAAGCCCGGTTTTCATATTATGTCGTTTCCTCCTGATTTTCACCTGTTTTGAAATATATTTGTTGAAACATTGAGAATTTCCTCTAGTCTCCGGTAGTCTAGATTAAATCCAATTTTGTTTGCCCCTCAAAAATGTTTTTAACCACATTTAGTGAATATAGCATTCTTCTTTCATATACAATGTCACTTCACATACTAGAAAAATAAGTCCATCCATCCATCCATTTTCTAACACCCTTGTCCCTCAGTGGGGGTCGGGAGGGTTGCTGGTTCCTCTCCAGCTAACGTTCCGGGCGAGAGGCAGGGTCACCCTGAACAGGTCACCAGTCTGTCTCAGAGAAAAATAAGTCAAATAATAGAAAATGTGAAAAGGCCTGAAAAACATATTGCAGTAATTGTAATACTAAAAGTATTAATATATTGCTTTGTGTCAATTCAACAACTATGCAACAAAGAAGATTTTGGATGATTACGTTTTATTTTAAAAAGTTGTGGGCTGGTTTGATACAAACCTACAAAGTTAGGGTGCATTCACACCAGCCCTGATTGGCTAACTTGAATCAAACTAGTTCATTTAGGGAGGTTTGAATGCATAATTGGACTCTGATGTGGACCTAAAAGCGACATCTGGTCATGCCTAAAATCCTAAGTCTCACTCTGGTGTGGTCCATATGTAATCTTGACATATACATCTGAATGCCAAGCATACAAGATACTTCTGGAAAAACAGGAAGCAGAATATAGTCGATAATGGATTGTTTGACAGTGTGAAAGCGAATCACAACAGCTGAAAATGTAACAAATGTGACAATTTTGGTTTCCAATAAACCAAGCTGTAAAAACACTCTGGGTTGCACTGTATTGGTCTCTTCAATAAAATACATTACAAGTCAAAGCTGTGAAGGTGAAATTTAAAAACAAAGTAACAAAAACATCTAACTCAACACAAGTTCAAGTCTGTCTATTTCACTCAAATGTTTCACAGGCAGCCTTTTGTTGATGGCCCCATTATCTGTGCAGTTGCAATGTTGAGCAGGGATGAATCACAGCTTCAAAAGCTCAATGTTTAACCCTCATTTTCTTAAATTAAAGGCTTCTTCAATGCACAGCCCAGAATTGCCAGAATGACGAGAACAAAGTGTACCTTTAATGTCCCGGGTGCAACAGAGAGGGAGGAACATGCTGTTGCTTTTTCTCTTTGCTCTTGCAACCAATTGTGCTCTTTTTACTGCACAATATCAAATCATGTTTCTTTTTTTTCCTGATCTATGTGGTATAGAAAAATGCATGGGTTCATTTTGATTTAAAAAAGTATATTTATTTAGACGAATAAAAGGATTTTCAAAATAATTTGACAGTTTAAATTGACAATTAATATGGCCAGTGATACAAATTAAGAAATATATCACATATAATTTGATATTTCTTTTCAAAATTAAGATTTAAGAATATTGCCAACATAGAAAAGAGTCATAATTCTTATTTTAGCTTTTTTGGAGCTAAAAAATAGAATCTGTTCATATTTTTTCTCATTACCAGAAAAGACTAGAACACCTTTACCGACAGGAAAGCCAGAGATTACATCTACATTTTTGGTTCTGCTTCATATCAACTAATGGCACAGAAAGGCCAGCAGTTCTAAGCTTCAGATCTAAAACTAAATGTGTATATACTGTCAGGGTGTGCAGACACAGGTACCCGTATTTGAGTGAAACTAAAAATAAGGAATCAATCTAATATTTTGTTCTCAGTGAACCAGATGGACAGCAGGAGCACAGAGAGCAGGTGCAGGTAAAACGTTCCCATACATCATACTATTATATTTCCCTTCCAACATGCATCACAGTTTGATGTATTTTTCCTTTCTGAATTAAGGTTTCTGAGACATCCCCAACCCCCCGAGCTAATAGATGAGGCTCAGGTTTTTATCTGGCCAAGATTATCTTCTCATGAGAAAATATGGTTTTTATCAGACTCTTGTTTGCCATGGACTGTTGCAGCCTCACTGGACAATAAAGTCTAAAGAACATATTTTCTAATAAATGGAGGAAGGAACATTTTAAACTTTTAAGAAGGTTTAAAATGTGAAATACTGAAAACGGAGGATCAGTTGGCAAACAAAAAGGCTCAAATATGGATCATATCTGCAAGGTGTTTCTTTAAAGTTAATTATATCTATAAAAATTCAGTTTTTCCAAACAACTGTGAGTTTACTGTGAATGCAAAAATGTACAGTTTGAAAACAAAAAATTGTAAAAAGCCAGAGCAACTTTCAGGGAACAGCGTTCTCTCAACACAGCTATGGTGTTACTCCATATGAAAATTTGTTACAATTTACCTGTGATGTGCTTTAATCCTTTAATCTGTAAATCTGATTTTGTCTTTTCTTTTTTTTTGGAAGTGCTGAAACAGGCTCCTGTCATTTCTTAAGCGAATATTTCAACATAATAGTCCTTGACTCTTTGGTGCCGTCAGACTGGGCCGACCAGGCGTGGACTGCTACTGTCATCATGAGAGCGGAGCAGCTGTTCTTCAACTTCAGTTCCTCATCAATGAGGTAAAAGTTATGATTTTTAGTCGTTTTTTCTTACATACATATGATACAAGCTATGAGTCCTATTTGTCTTACCCGTAAACCTCTAGGTTTGTGTGGACAGTGTTAATTTTGTTGGCACACAGACATGAGCAGAATACTTCAGATGGGTTTGGTGTGAAACCAAAAAAAAGCATAATTCAGATAAATGCTTAATTTTAAAGGAAATGTTGGTAATATTTGTTGATGAAAAATAGCAACCCCTTTCACCACTGAGTTTCTGTTTTGCACAGCACTAGCATGAGTTTTTTTTTTTTATTACCATCTTGCAAGAACAGATTCAAAATTTTGAATGTGACCCATCAGGTTCATCAGTTGCCATTGAGTTTTTGGAGCCATAGTTTGACGTATCTGGAATTTAAAATAAAAACGTCCTTGCTCTAAGCCACGATTATGCAGACTACATTTTAAGTGATAATTAATGAAACTGTTCTGCAGATGAAATGGTGTGGGATGATAAATTTGTTTTTGTAAAGCGCTGTTGCAGTGTTATGAATGAATGAATGAATGATGTGTTTTCTTACAACCATTTTTGCTTTGTTATTCAACTGAAAGTGTTTAAACACCACATGCATCAGTAGACAATCATCCTGCTGTTCATAACTGTTCTTCCATTTGGACCACTTTTGATAAACTTTAACCACTGCAGCCTTGGAACACCACTTAAACACTGATGTTATAGAACATCTCTGATTCGTTCTTCTTCCAATCACAGTTTTGTACTCCAGCAATAATAAATAAGAGATAAATGGTGAGATAAATGGTGAGATAAATGGTGAGATAAATAAAGAGATAAATGGTGTTACTCACTTGCCTTGTGGGTAGTCATATTGTTATGCCAGATCTGTGTATGATGAACTAGCCTTCAAAAGAGTCAATCTGCTGTAAGCTCGTTAAGGACAATTCTCGTTCAGTAACAATCAGATTCTGGTTTGCACGTAAAATGTATCTCTATTTTTTCTACTTTTTCATTCTGCTGTAATCTTCACCCTTTTTTTTATGGAGTCTATATTTTTCTAAGCCCGCCGGCTCATTCAGCCCTGCTTCTTCATCACTCACTGGCCTGCTTGTGATGCTTCTGTGGCAAATTGAGGTGGACGGTAAAATGAGAGGGAGCAGTGTGTGTGCTCTCTGACAGGTACTGACTTTGGATGTGGGTGTAACATTGCGTGTGAAAATCTAAGCACTCAAATGCACACCAAGTCTGTGGAGAAGAGCAACAGAGCACATCTTGTTGAAATAATGCACATAGACCAGCATTTTGGTCTCAGGTGGATTTAAGAAATGCTACCATATACACAAACTCCTTACCATGATATATTATACTGTTTCCTTCCACCCAACTTTCTATTAGGATAGAGCACACTGTGAACTTTAGTAGCTCTCTCTTGATCCATGAAGTCAGCCGTTTCACAAAAGATGGTGTAGGCCACCATATATATACAGAAGCTGTATAGTTTGCTGGTTTTGCTGCTCGTTATAATATTGCTGTAAGCATACGTGCACCATCCATGTATCTGCTCACCTTTCTTTTTGTTGCCATCACAATAATTACACACTGGCAGTCAGGTAGATTGCACCCTGTCAGCTGATCATGTTCCTGTTCTCCTGCCTGGCATATTTTCTTTGTAAGATGGTTTTGCACCTTCTTCGAATCCATAAGCTCTTGTCTTCTTTGCATAATGTGGTTATGGCTCATGGGAACATTTCAAAGATTAATTCTGAATATAATGATTAAATGTATTGAGACCAGGAATCCCTGAGAATCAACATGTTGGCTAAACATTCTAAAAGGAGTGCATTGAAACTAGAACTCTTTTCCAAAAGTAGTTTGGATCATTCCTAATGTCAAACCACATTACAGGATGTTGTTTTGATTTTTGAAATTTTCTTAAATTTGTTCTGAAGTAAAAATCATTTACAGAGCAGTGAAAATCTGTAGACCCTCAGCTATGTGGATAATGCCCCTCGAAAGGCATTTTCTCTCTGAAAGTTTGCACATCCATTTGACAAATCCATTTTGCCATAATTGGAAATGACTAATTCCTTCAATGCAGAACAGCTTTAATCCAACCCCTGGGGAGCAATTACATGAGATGCAGAAAAGAAAATGAGTCGCTTTGAATGGAAAGCTGTTGGTAAGGTAAAGTTATGCAAACAAGTTAATTTTCTGAACTTCCTAGCATCCAAATAATTCTGTATATTGAAATAAGGGAAGGCTATTTCCTATAGCAATAGCTGTATTTCACAAAAATCTTGGAAAGAATTATGAACACCAGGAAAAACCAAGTAAACAGTCAGGAGGGAAAGACGTTCAGTACTATAGTAGCACTAGTATTTTTGAAAGATAGGTGTAAATAATCTTCTTAAAAACAATTTCAACAAGTTATTGTTAAACTTCTTTTCTGCTTCCCATAAAATAATGGATTTGGAGAATCAGTGGGATATGTCACCAGTATGGAAATCAGTTGGAAGCAGTCCATGCAACATTACAGTCCTTAATCCTGTGATTAGGTTTGTAATCTAAAGCTAATTCTCCCTGGGCTCCAGTCTTTACGGCGATGCTCTGCAGGCACAGCCTCAGTGGGAATTCAACTGTAATCTCCATTTTCTTCAGATGTTGGGCTGACACCAGTGTTTTCTCCAATGTAATGTGTCATTTCACTTCTTTGCTTAGTGCAGATCCTGTAAATATTTGCTGGCCTAATTATGTTGTTTCTTTACTCTTGAATTCAGTGGAGTCAAACAAATCCATGCCAGCTCCCAAAGGGAAATTTTATTGTAATTGCAAATATAATATACATGATTAGAAAAAAAAACAGGACACGGACACTTAATTGGGTATTTCCTCTGTAAAATTGAAAAGAAAATTAATGCAGAGTGGTATTACCTCCAACGTTCTTGATGTAGCAGTGGAGAAGGATGTGGCAGGTAGTGTGGTCCATTATGCTGAGCAGCTTGGACTCCACTCTTATTTATATAACCAGAACTACGGGTTGTGGGGGAGTACCAATGACAAAGCAAGCTGTTTTTGTCTGTTTGTTCAGTTTCTTTGAGCAATGATGCAGACCCAAAAGATTACGGGTAAAAAAAGAAATAATAAAAAAATAATTCTCTCTACCGGGGACTGATAAGAGATGAGTTATGAGAAAAAATAAAAGAAGACTCTGCTCTTTGCCTTCATGCTTCATATCTTGGCGATAACGTTTTCTTTTAAGATCAAATATGTTTTCTGATTCTTTTCATTCCCTCTAAAAAGTGACTGACTGCAAAGTCATTTGAGTATTTCTGCAGCTGAAAGAACTCAAAGTTGTGCTGGATATCTTATTTCTGCGGGCTGAGGAGAAACTGTTGCATATGTGGTGCTGCTGTTTTCTCATTTGCACAACTGTTGGACACCACAAACTGTGATTTGTCAGAAAAACAAGAATCTAGATGTTCTGGTGATACTGGCTGTATTATTTGGATCTTTTCTCATTACAGGTTATATATATTATCTTAAAAACACTAAAGTCACTGGTCTTTAAATGGGCTGCACATTTCCTTAGTGGTACTTTTAGCATCCTGTAGCAGTTTTTTGTTTGTTTTGAAAGGTGAGTGTGAATGAATTAACTATATGAAGCTAATTTCCATCAACAAAGTAAATAGGAGCTCTTGTTGCACAGTTTCTTTGTTTCATCTCAAAAATTTCAAAGGGGAAATTCTGTGGAACGTTTTTGCAAAACGAAATTGTAAACTGAAGAGGACAACACTGAGCTAGTGACAGTTACTGCTGTGTCATGCCATGCTCCATTATGGGGTTGGAGCTGTGAGCTGTGAATGACATCCAAAAAAAGTTAAAATCTGTTCCAGTTCCAGGTTTAAAGGCTGTCAGGATTTTCTGATATGATATTTACTAAATGAGAAGATAGCACTAAGTGATGATTTACTGCGATGCAAATCTAAATTAAAGGGGAATCTGTTTTTTTTTTTCATTTTGGTAGTCACTAGTTTTGTATTGCTTGATGGTTTTATTAGGTGTTGAGATCACAATCTTAGTGAATCCTTAGTGTCTATGCAAAATTATCTTTTTGCATGTTTTTGCAATTCCATCTGGATCTCTAATGCTTCTAGAAACAGTCCAAATGCTAAAAATAAGGTATGCACCTGCATAGTATCTATGGTGCCACAAACACTCATGTTGGCTACCTCCTCCAGCTGTATCAATCTGTCTCATCAGTTTTCTTTAGGTGATCAGCAGAGCAAAGTTCAAACAGGGACCCTCAAATCCAGGGCTTGAGGTCCAGCTTTCTGCAGCTTTTAGTTGCGCCCCTGGTCCAGCATTCTTAAATCAAATCAATGGTTTAATTAGGTCCTCAGTATGCAGTCACGTTCTCCAGAGTCCTACTAATGACCTCGTTATGGGACTCTGGTTTGTTGAAGCTGAGACACATCTAGAAGTTGTAAGACCCCGGGATTCTAGATTCCTGTACTTTTACGGGTTTTGGAGTTGTTTAGAAGTAACACCAAGAGACTGACAATCAGATACCAACTCAAGGTTGCGTAGATACTCAACATGGGTTGGAACAATCAGATGGAAACATGTTTAACAATAGTGAACTTTTAGATGGCCGGTAGTTACTGACATTGCATTGCATCCCATACAAACATTTCCAGTTTTAGCGTACATCTTTAAACTGGGCTAAGCATCATGTCTGTCTGACTTCCTTTCACCTTGAGGAATTCTTCACTTTTCCACTTCTATCAAAGTAGCATTGTGTCTACTACAATTATTGGAATTATTACTCATAACGACTAACAAAAGCTCACTTCAAGCAAACCGAATTCTTTCAAACATCAAATTTCTTTTCTGCTAAAATATCTTTTCTTTTTCTTTCAGGGTGCTCTGGTCACAGCCTGTGCAGACGACACACTACACCTGTGGAATCTGCGCCAGAGACGACCGGCAGTCTTGCATTCACTCAAATTCAACAGAGAGAGGTACGCAAAAATTCAGCTTGATCTGAACACATACCAACACTGAGTGAACACACACACCACACCTTACACTTTGTGAAAAAGGAATGCACCTATTTATGAGTAATTCAGCCCAGTGGCCAAAGACTTCTTCTGATCTGACTCCCATTACACAGCTGACCTGTCCGTACCCATCATGCTGTACCAGAAGATTATTCTACCAGTCTTGCTGCTGTGGCCAAATGAATGATTTTAGGTTTGATTCTATGAGAGATATGGCCCATACAGCTACTGTAGTGACAAAACCCCAGAGTTGTTTTTGCATTTTAACCTTGGAACCACATGAAACAATTTTTACCCGAGTGCTGCACACTGCCTACATTTGTAGGCAGGAGAGATTGTAGTGCAAAAACCAAACAAAAAAAAAATATATTGGTAATGGCAGCCTGGTCATTCTGTGCATGGTGGTGCATGACTTCAATTTGATTTGTTATTAAGGGTCAAATGTGCAACTTTGTAAACGTGGTGGTTCTGTCAGGGATTTTTTTTTTGCTGTGTGATAGAACTGAGTGGCTTTCTTCTCCTACAGAGCAAAGTTTTGCCCTAAAGTTCCTGTAAGAGGTTTTTTCAGGCGCTGTTATGCCTGATATCTCTACAGGGTCATGAGGGTAATAGAGAGAGGATGCTGCTGCTGTGTTACTTTTACCCAAGATATAAGGTTACACATGTAATGCTAAAATACAAAACCATTGCAGAATCCTTACCAATTACTCAAAACGATCAAAACCTTTTTATGATTTAAATTTAAAGAAGGCATACAAGTAAAGCTTTTACTGTGACTTACTTTGTTTGTCTTTAAGTCACTTTGTTTTTTCTTCATCTGAGATGAAGTTTCTAAAACCTGCTCATCTAAAGCAAACATATCTTTCAAGATTTAAATGTCAAACCTCTTCTCACCATCTGAATATGAAGTATCCTCTTATGTGAAAGTCAATATGCACGGGTTTTAATCCCTGATTTTTTTATGAGTGTCAATTTATAGCAGCTTTAATGTGAGCACTCTCTGCCTTCACCTTACAGTGGCAGCCTGGTCATTTCCCACTATTAAACATTAACTCAATTCTGTTTTTATAATCTTTTATCATCCAAGGTTTTCATCTACAGACATAAAATTAACCCACTTGAAACTACAAAACATCTAACAGCCTCCAATTATTAAGCTGTTCTCATAGTTTTGTTTAAGCGTTTTACGGTCTCCTCAATATCATAATAGCACATAATAGTGCAATAAAAATAAAAACCGCTCAGCCTGTCGTTTAGTCCATGGAGGGTCTTGTTTAGGTCTTCTTGGGTGAATATCAACTCTGATCCTAAAGGCCACACTACCCTGGGTGTCAAATTGACATTGACCAATTTATGACAATCCATCATTTTATTAAATAATTTTTTACTCAAAAATTTGATGTGAGTTTATACAAATTAGATTTATTGGACATAAATTCAAAAATAAGTGTGGAATTAGTGGGAATGCTTTGCAGGGCAGCTGAGGTGAAAAACAGAATTGATTGGTAACTTTATGCTCCATCCTTCACAAGTAGTAAAACCACAAGGAGCTTAAAAGTAAAAATAAAGACTTACAAGGAGAAGGATAACGGGGAAGAAAATGCGTAGATGGTGAGGAAACAGTTGTGGACGTACCGGCAGGAGCATTGTTGGAGGATGACCAGTGAAGCAGCAAAAAGATTACAGGGTCTTGATCTGGTGAAAGAGGAACCGATAAAATGGGTTATGAAACATGTTTACCTAACCAAGCTAAAAAAAAGCAACTCAGTTATACAGGAAATTGTTGGTGATAACATTCTGGGAGAGTGCAGCATTTATACACTAATGATTTTTTTTTCTCCAATTTTCTGACTTTTTTCAATACCAGAGACCTTTTGATGTCTTTGAAATACTGCTTTCTGTCCTTGTGTCAGTGGAAAGGACATTCAATGAAAATGGTGCTGAATTTGTCGAACAGTGAATGCAATATTTTTTCAACAGTTTCAGGGTCACGAAGTCACTGTGGGTGTTGAATTTCTTTCAGCAAAGAAATCTGCTCTCAAAATCCAATAACTCTTAACAGCAGTTTGCTGATTATTGAAATTATTTTAAAATACAGGACCTTTAGAAAGATGTGCTGCAAAATGTTTTTAATTTTTGCAGCATTGAGCAAAGAAAATGAATGGCCAACATATTCAGTGTTATAGGTCACCAGAGAACAAAACATGAAACTTTTTCATTCTGAAAGTCAACAAACTTTCTCACTGAGTAGTTATCTCATGGTAGACACATCCATTTTTAATTCATGATGCTCTTGAAGACTGTGACTGAGACTCAAAGTCATTACTGACTCTGTCAACAGTGCTTATAGGGATGCAACGCTACATGTTTTCATACCTAACCGTCATGGTACATAAATTACCCAAGCATATCTGAATTTAGACAACCTATCAAAGGGATCACCCTTACTATGAAGGTAGAGAAATAACATTTCTAAATTCTCCACAATAACAGCAACGCAAAGATAACTCATAATGCTGACATGCATTATGAGTTATTTTTGTGATTAGCAGTCCACAAACTTTTCTGGTGCTACAGCATAATATGTAGAAGTATGGCAAGCCATTGCATCATATCATTTTTTTCCATTTTCAATGCTAAATAGTAGCATATCTCTGTTATTAGACCATAAGGCAAAACCTATAATTTGGTCTATGCTTTTTTTTTTCTGTTCTACAAAAAACATTACATTAAAATTGAGGTAATCGATATTTGTGTGTACTATGACACCTCTACTTGAAAGGTAATAGGGGCATGACTTTTTAGGAAGTACAGTACAAGGAAGCTGGTCAGAGTTCATGGGAAGATGACCTGAGCCAAATAATCAGCAATCCTTCAGGAAAACATGTTATTGGCTGCAAAAATTTGAAACTTGGTTAGAGAATAACCTTCCATGAAGATAATGGAAAGTCCAGATTAAAAGCCAATTGAGAATCTGTGGGAATGTCCATAGACATTCTCCATCCATTAACTTTATCTATTTTCAAAGATGAATGGCAAGGATCTGCTTTAATTTGTGAAGAAATTTTAGGGATCATCTCTAGATATTTAATGCACATATAAGCTACCTTCTCTAATACAGTTCTAAATATTTTCTGAAGTGATTTCTATCAAATCAGATGTCTCTGGTGCAACATGGTAGGAGGCAGAGCCACTTGCTCACAGCGGAGGTGCACTGAATCATCATCCAAGACAAAAGAAGGGAAAAGGCATCATGAGTCACCCACTAGAGGCAGAGCAGCGCCTTTCCAGTTAGCTCTGTGTCTCTGGGCTGAACCTCTGACAATTAGCACCCTAACACCCTACTGGGACCCAAAACAATGGTGTCTGAAGAATTGTTTTGTGACAACTGTCAGCCAGCAGCTTGTGCTTGACAATCTGCTGTGACTGGCATGCTGCTGTCAAAAAAAAAAAAAGAAAACGCAACCGAGGACAATCCAAACAAAATTGACTTTTGCAATACATGACACACCGGACAGTTTCTATTGTGTTCCTCTCAGTAAAAATGTGCTGTTTTAGCTAATGTAGTCGTCATCATGGCACATGTCTGTTGGTTAATGATACAGTAAGTCTTTGTGGGATTCCTTTAGCAGTTGTCACAAGTCATGCAGAGCAGATGGCAAGGTTGCCAAATCCCTGTGTGATGCAACCAAACCACTTAATCTCAACATCTGTTTACTCCATTAAGGCTATTTGCTTCTCAACTGGTCTCACAAAGCCTAGTCAAAAGGCAGCTGTCTTCTTTGGTTGTTATTACACCAGTTGTGGTACCTTGTTCCTCTACTTTGTGTCTTTTACCAGCAAAAGTGAGTGGCTTGATATTTTGGATCATTATCTTACTGAAAGTTTAAGTGATGGCCCATTTTCAGTTTTCTTCAAGATAGCACCAGTTTTTTTTACTTAAAATTTATTCTAACAAAATTTCCAAGGCTGTTGGAAGAGATGCATCATCATTTCTCCCACAATACTTTACAATGACCAACTGCAACTTTTTCACTGTCTTTGAGTGTATGTTAATGAAGCCTTCAACCTTTAGTGGGTTTTCTGGTATACCAGCGTATTATGAAAACAAATACTAAATATTACAAAATTCAGGTTTGATTTCTCAGAAATTTTGTATATGTCTATGCTAGTACAATAAACATTTTAGAGGTGCCACAAAGTGAGGGCAACATTGTAGGAGAGTTAATGATCTATGTGGTTAACTAAAGAGCCAACAAGGCCTCACCTGAACCCACAACCAAGGTGAGAACCATAGAAATACTATTAATATTAATATTTTTTTACATTCCAAGGTAAATGCCTGTTTATTTGTCACTTTAGAGACAGTAAAGTTTAAAAGTCTTGGTACTTTTGGAAGTGTCCCCTCTGGCTTGTTTTTATATAACAGGATTACTCAAAATAATTCAAGAACACCATGAAAAATCTTTTTAAAGTAAATAAGAAATTTGTATTTTCTAGAAGGCATAAAATTGTCTAATCCTCTGTTTTGTAAAAGGAAATTCTGCTCCCCCTCCTGCCAGTTTTGATATTGTCATCACCTTAAGCTCCTAAAATCCTTATTGAATTGTCTGCCATCTCATTTGTCTTCTATCAAATAATCCGACTGCTCACAGGGTGAGTGGATGCTGGGCTGAAGCCCAATGAGCATCCCTCCCACCCCCGTTCTGCTTCCGCACACACACACACACACACACACACACACACACACACACACACACACACACACACACACACACACACACACACACTTTTGTAAAGTAATCAGCATAGACATTTTATATGGGGAAGATGATACAACTCATCGGCAGAATAACTGTTTTATCAACTCTATTTAATAAACATAGTAATCAAAAATATAAGCAACAAAGACCTGTGTCTGAGTTTATATGATACCAGTAGAATATATATGAGTCATGAAGCAAAACCCATTACTGCAGGTTTCCAAATTATAATAGACCACTGGAATCCATTATAACTGACTGAGGGCAATTGTCAAAGTAAACATGGGGAGGAAAGTTCTGGCCTTTGCAAAATGCTATATTTCCAAACTCCATTCTCATGGTGAAACATGTTGACAGCATCATGCTGTTGGAATATCGATGCTTCTTTTCAATAGGGACAGATAAGCTGGTGAGAGCCAGAGGGAAGATATGTGAAAGAAGAAAGATAACCTGTTGGAGGCTGTGAAATACTTAAACCCAGGTGACGGTTCACACTCACTACACTTATGGAGCTACAGCTACATTAGTGATTGTTGAAGAGCTAAACCCATTGAAATGGTCAGATATATGTGAAGTCTATTTCTTTTTAAATCTAAAACTAAACTCTTTGAGAAAATTACTTGTGGAGCAGTTGGTGTCTCTGAAATGAAGAGTAACGTACAATTTTAACAAATGCATGTGGAGAAGTGCATCCATGTGAAATATAAATGTTGAAAGACTGTACTGCTTTTATGGCATAAGACGTCGTCAGTAGGAGTGACGACATATAGAGCAGGAAAAGCAACAGTTGGTAATAAAACCTGTATTCTAAATAAAAGCTTGATACAGAATGACTCATGGTTTGGCTTGTGGAAATGAGTCACTGTAAGATGTGTTTGAATGATATAGTTAAAGTTAAAGTTAAGCTTCAATTTTTAACTTTTTTTCATTCAGTAGTTGTTTCTTTGATTAAATGGACCTGGAGGTTTGGCAACTTTTTTCTTTTGTTTTATTTTTTTGTTCAAGCTTGTAGCTTTGAGCTCCAGAATTGTTCATCCTTGACTGAAATCAGGAAATTTGAAAGGGGAAAAAAAGCATGGAAGACAAAAACTGCCAGTGGTCACTGGAAAGGCAGGTGAAGATACCACTTAATAATATTCTGCTGGAAATGTCAAAGTCTGGTATCAGTGTAGCATACAGCAGGACTAAAGTAGTGAATTGAGAAGTCTCCAGCGCAAATTTGAGTTCATTTAATGCAGATCAGCTAACCATTAAGGCAAATGAGGTATTTCTTGTTATTTAATTGTGTCTTTTGTCTGTAGAACATGGTCCACATACTGGCTCCCTTCTATTTCATATAAATTGCAGGAACTGTCGCTTAGCTTTGGTTTGTCCTCCCCATAGCCAATTTTGTGGCTGTTTCATATCGTTTCAGGTGTTTCCTGCAGAAGAAGCATTATTTAATGTGTGACCAGTCTGTGCTTTTTGCATTTGTACTTTCACAGAATTCAACAACCGTTCCTTCCCAGATGGTCTTTGTAGAAAATGTGCTCAATCACTTCTTTCATTTTTAATCCCACAACAAACTAAACACACTTTTAATTGCATGATTGATTTTTTTTTTATGGTTTTAAAAAATGTTTCATCTACTTTGAAAATAATGAAAGTGATAATAATTTACCTTTAAAGGCTGATTTGTTTCATTTGAAAGGAAATGGGTTAAACTTGCTTTTTGTGAGTTCTTATAGATGTAATTACAATAAAGACCAATAAAACTGGACCAGTAAAAACTACTGTAAGTCATGTTATTGACTTACAGACTTTTACCCTTCTGTCTGATATTCTGACCCTTGTTCAATTTCCCACCCTTTGTTCTCCAGGATCACCTTTTGCCACCTGCCCTTTCAGAGTAAATGGCTGTACGTGGGGACGGAGCGTGGAAACACACACATCGTCAACATCGAGTCTTTTATTTTGTCTGGATATGTTATCATGTGGAACAAGGCCATAGAACTGTAAGTATCAAGCGTTTCAAGCACCACCGTGTACAGTGATAACATTGTTATTATGGTGTCAGCAGAGATTTTTTAATTGTTAGGATAATGATACATGTGGAGCTGCAGACAGTAATTGTTAAGGTGGTTTGTTGGTTGCTAAGTATTGATTGTAAATGACAATATTTTTGCTTTTAGCTTAAAAAAACAAAAACAGGCAGCCATTAAAGGCCTTTAAATCTAGCTAAATTGTTGTTGAGCATCTTATGACATACAACTTATTTTTAAAATTAGGAGCCGTTACTGGTGACTGCATACTGGGCAGATAAGTGACTACACAGAGTTATGAAAATAATTATTAAAAATAGCACTTGTAATATTAACCTCATTCTCTAACTCATCTCACTTTACATATTTCATACACCCACAGAAATAAGTACACCATGAATATACAAACCAGCCTAAAGTGCACTCATTATTAAGTACATTTTTCTTAAACTAATATTTAATAATCTTGTGAGTCATCGTTACTTAAAATGCAAGGGTTTACTCATCTGACATTTACTTTTGTGTGTCTATGGCTGGCTGTGCAGACTGGCAGCCTACATGAAGTAAGCTGCAGATTGACAACTAAAAGCACGAGAAAACAACTGGTGCTCAGTTGAATTGTACACCCATTTTTTTCTTGGCTTCACCCACCTATGTGCCACTCTTCTGGTGTTACCCTGACAAGTCACCCTGCTGCAGTGTCAGTCATAAGTCTTTTTCCAAACTATGTTGTATGTCAGCCCAAACTAAAGTGAGCAGTTTTAACACTGATGTGTTTGTGTGGGAGGCCTGACTGCCAATCAGTTTGCAGGGCTGGGATGTTAGACGGCGAGTGTTGTTAATCTGTTCTTAGATCTCTGTTGGAAGAAATAAAGCAAAAATAATTTCTTTTCAAACAGTTCAAGTCTTGTTTGTGGTTGGATGACTGACCCAATCAGGATTTTCTGTCCCTGGCCATAATTAAGTCGAGTCAAGTTTATTTGTATAGCACAAAACATGTTGTTTTTGATTCAGATATATGTATTAAAAAAATGTTGAACTATTATCGTTCTGCTTTATGATTATGCACAACTTTGCATTATTGAAAAAAATTCAGTTAAAACAATTACATTTATGGTTGTAATATGACATGTGAAAAAGTTCAAGGTGTACAATTATGTATTTTGCAACGCTCTGTATTGCACCAAAAAAAACCCCAACATTAAACCACTAGCTATTGAAATACTCAATAAGGCTTTGTTTAACTGTGGGCATGCAAACATATTTACTGATTATGGACATATCAATAAATAAAAACCCAAAGACAGTTTTTAAAGAAAAGCAGATTTGACAATGTCACTAGTTTGTTTATTCTTCCTCATGAAGCAGCAGGGTTTTCATCCAGCTCAGTGGAAGAATCATTTCGCTTTATTAAACATAAACTAATCAATTCTATATTTTACATTTCTCAGCACTCTGTCCCTCTCTAAGCTAGAGTTCATGAGAAGTATAACCAGAAGATAATCATTCTTCTCCTATCAGTATACAGAGGGACTTGGGAAATTCCATTGTTTGTAATGGAACGCTTTCCACAAAACATGAATAAGGATGAGACAGGGCTTTGCGTTTTTTCAACTGTGGATCATTTAGTGAGCAGGAGAGAAATTGTTCAGACTTTTTCAAATAAGTGTGAGTAACATGCACATGTTATTCACACTTTTGTGTGTTGTCTGTGCGCTCGGAGTGTTTGTTTGTGTAACACCCGTTCACAGATGGATTAATTTAATTCAAACCGAAGTGTGCACTCTTGAAAAGAGTCTGTTATAGCAACAATTCAACAGGGACTGCGGCGCCAAAATGGGAGGACCTGGCTCTCATTGAAATTCAAATAGCTTTGCAACATATTTAATGCCCAATTTCATCTCCAGGAAATTTGTTCCAAAATGAGATGTGAAAAATGAGATGCAGGGAGGAATGGGAGAACACAGCAGCTCACTCGGCTACATGTTATAGATCCTAATAATAAGTGGAATTGTGTTTACGCCTTGCATTGTGTAATCAACACTGGCATGTCTAGCTTTGTGCTGCAGGAATCGTGAAAGCAAACAATAGGCTTTCAGCAACTTCCTGATGCTGTAATAAAGAGAAAGAAAGTGGTCATGTCACATAAAATATAATTCATGTCAGGTTGAGGGTGTAGAAAGATTATTGTCTTGACTGGGTTTTTAAAGATAGTCAAATCATGCACTTTGCAAAGGTCATCAATCACAATTATAACCTTAAATTAATATACACAAATTGTGATTATATCTGAACAGTGTAGTAGTTACACTTTCCTGAGATCAAACTTTCTTAACATGTTTTTAGTCAAGGAGACTTGAGGTAACATATTGTGTAAAATAACTTAAACAAGATAATAATGTGATCATGTTTTTTTAATGGAATAAATACACACGTTCGGACATAATTAACAGGAATATACATACATTAGAGCGGCTTTGTTCTTAATTTATCCATGCTAAAATACAACATTAGTACAAGATTCCGCAAAGAAAAGACCCTAATCTAAATATTACAAGATTCAAATAAAGGGTTAAATGATGTGTGGTTATGCCCTCCAACCATTTATAACCTTTTTAACATATTTTGTTTATAATAATGTAGTTCTTGTTGCTCTTTTATCTTAAAATGTTTAGATGTTGCCTTTTAAATTGTCATATGATGAGGTTGTTTCAAAGTTGTTTGTCCTTTGTGTCTGTGGCGTCCTGTCATGGACTGGTGACCTGTCCACGGTGTTGCTACTCCTGGGTCATATTTTTCCACCTCCAGTACATAGTGCTCCAGTACATTTCTTTTTGCATCATTTCTTATGGAAAAGTATGATGTTGTCTGTCATTTTTTTCTGTGAGGTCTTAAGTTGAGTTCAATGGTTATTATTCTACCACAACTTCCTGCACAGTGACTGTCTAACGCTATTCTTTTTACAAAATCCCTCTCAATCTAAATAAATCAAAACATCTGTAACCATCAAACGGTGTTTTCCTCTAAAATAAATGATCTATTTTTAGCCATTTCATGCATCTAAATCTGAATGCTTTAGATTCTTATAAGTCACATGCTTGGGCAACCTGAAGCAAAGCTTTCTCACATGGAATATAAAATAAATATATGTGGTCGTGTGGATGTATTGTGTTCTTGACATGTTTGCTGCTGACTATTTCCTGCCCTGTCTAGCTCCCTTTCAGCTGTCGTTTTGATTATTTACCCTCATCTAACCATGATTGGTTGCCATGGTTCCAGCGGACCTGGTGGAGATAAACATGTCCTTGCATGACATTTGTTTGAAAATAATTGAATACGTACAATATCTATATAAATCCACTCCTTTCCTCTCACTTTCCAGCATGTGCTGGGGCATGCTTTATTTCCATTTTTTGATTCCCAAGGCCACATAATGCTGCATTGTTTAACAGTTGCTGGTTTCTTTGGCAACACAATTTCTCAACAGACACTGGGACACCAGCAGTGTTCTTAAAAGCTTTTAGGAGGACTGATATGGTAATCTGTTCATTAGACAAAGCCATCTGGACAAATTTAGTTCTTACACAATGCATTGCCAGAAATTAAATCAAAATTTTAAATTTGTATGTTAATTTATTCTATTTAAGGCTTCTGGCTATGCAGTACGACGAGTCCAGAAGGCTGGCTGGTTAAACAAGGTGTCAAAAAGTATAAATGGACATTTCTGTGTTTAAGAATCGGTCAATAAGTCAGTCAGTAAATTAATTTAAATTTTATTTGAAGATAACATTTTATTCAAATGAGTGCAAGACATGAGTTTTGTATGGATTGTAAAGATACTGACATCTTATTCACACACATGGAATCAGGAAATTAAGTACATTTGAAACAAAAATAATAAAAGTAAAATATTAGACAAGTTGTGACAACACAATAAAACGAAACATGGAAACGTGAAAACAAAAACATTAAAAAGACCAAACAAAACGTATAATAACATTATAAAATAGGTCATAATATTAAACTTGTAAAAGCTGATATGTTATTTATCAGCTAAATAATTTATTATTTATTATGCTCTTAATTGAGCATAGAAGGCTCAATTAAAAACATAACTAATATATATCAAAGTTAATCTATAATACAGTAG
>CAEGAF010175822.1:0-52580 GCA_903067075.1 Micropoecilia bifurca | reverse complement strand
AACATGTCAAAAATATATTCTGTGTAAACCAACAATATGAAAAATAAAATCAATAACAAAATTTCAAAGTCAACATTTTAAAAATAAAAATCAAAAAACAGCGGTTACTTATGTTCAATAATTACAATACTTGAAATAAAATGACAAATCTTTGCTCCCATCTAGTGGTTGTGATGTGTCATTGCAGGTGACTGGTGCACTTTAGCCCCTCGCCCACAAACTCCGCTGAACCTTGTGAACTACAACTACATGAAGATATATTGTCACTCAAAAATTAACCATTGTCACAAATTCTTAATCTGAAAAGTTAATCATTTGCTTCATACATTAACAAAATGTGGAGATTTCTGTATACGCTGTATTTAAAATTAATTTAAAAACATAAATTGACATGTTGCTGAAAAAAACAATGAAAGCGATAATGAAGAACTAATCAAATTAATTTTTGACAAAGCACGACTACTTACTATAAATTACCTGAAAAAGGTTCAGAATAACAGACTTGAATAAAAACACAAATAATTTCAACCTGCATGGTACTCAACTGAGGAAGAATGAAAAAAAAAAACAAAGAATACCAAGTACCAAAACCAATCAAAACCCAAGAATTACCAGCAGCTCACTGATTTCCTAAGATGGTTTTTGATCAGATTAGTTGCCCAGTTGTGATCTTAGAGTGAAAATTTGAAAAGGATAAGCAGTCAGTTTTTGAGACCAGTTTTTACAACACTCAAGTCACAGTCGCTTGCCATATGGAAGAGGGCACTACTGGAAATATGGATGTATTAATACAGCAGAATAATCTCGATTAAAATTAGCACCATTAAAATGTGGTGGAATTCACTCTGATTTAAAAGGCACAAAAGGTGAATATCTGCTTTAAAGGAGAATTTCAAAGTGTCTGATGTTGTGAAAGGGCAATTTGTTCTATAGTTTTGCAGCGGCAGCAAAGGTCCCGTCTCCCCAGGGTTTTAGCATTGACCTCAGAACAGACAGAGCAGGAGTGCTCTCTTCACAGATCTGTGATCCTGAAAGAGTGTGAACATAAAGAAGATCAAAGAAGACCCAGGGTGATGGCTGATCTAAAGCCTCTATCAGGGATAAAATCCTAAAATCATTTTAAAGACCGAGTTGTGCGTATCAGTTAGCCCCGTTCAGCAGTTTTGAATAAACTACAATCAGTTTATCAAAAAAATACAAAAAAAACCCAATATGGACAACTATAATAGTCAGGTTCACATAGAATGAAGGCAGGAATGGCTCTTTCACAATCTCTGAAACAGAGGAATGTCTTCACTTTGTGAAATGTAGGAGATGAAATGAACCATCTTTTATTGCAACAACGTTTACGTGTCCAAATCTGTCCTCCTGCTCCCTTTCAGTACTCATCAAAGAAAAAACAAATGAAGGATGCCAGTATTTTTTTAACAAATAAAAAAAACAGCAAAACAGAGAAGTAGCATTACAGTCTAAGATTTCTGCTGTTTCAATCTGACTGTGTTTGTTCGATCAGACTCACTAAGAACCTTTGCTGCTGTAATCAAATGGGTCTCGGCAGAGAAGCAAAACAGATTCTGGCTTTATTTTAATCTGATCATTGTGCAGAACATACAGACAGATACAAATGGGTTGTCGACAAAGTGCAAGTAAGAAATGAAATGAAGTGATATTTGTGCATTTTATTGCATTTACAGTGGCAACGTTACAGTCATATAAACACAGGTGCTTCAGTCATTCACATTAATTTGACCTGTTTATTGCTCTTACCTCTTCACACCCCTGAACATGCAGCTTGGAATAAAGGGTAGGTTGACTGGCATTACAGTTTCCAGGTGTAATTTGAGGCTGCAAACCGTATTGGTAAGAATGGGAAGCTTGGAGCCTGAGGATGTTGTTTTTTTTATATATACAAAAGGAATACACTGTAATAAGTTTTTGATTAAATCATAGAACCTGACAAGAGAAGGTTTTCAGTTTTATGAGGTTGAGTTTACGGTGTGCTGAGGTACATCTGCAGAGCAGGAGTAAAGATTAAAATAGTGCCCAGGATTGACACCGTGAGGAAGGCCCACAGGAAAATCCTGTCCAACACCTGAGCCACGAATTTCCAGTCCTGAACAACCTGCAGACGCAAACACACACAAAGAAACAGAGACACATAATTTAGTTCCCAAATATCACATACCTTTACATAAACAATACTCAGTCTGGACTTTGCAACTGTTTAGACAGGAGGCTGAAGCTCAAATGTAGCTTATTTTTAATGTGTGGAGCCACATTCCCTGCCGCCTGCCTGCCTGGCTGCCTGCCTGCCTCCGCACCTCTCGTATGAAGTGCTCCTTCTTGATGTGACGGCTGATGTAGCGAACGGAGCTCGTGGCTTTCTCCAGCATTGCCAGCCACGCTTGGTTCTCGTCCTCCTTCCCTCCGAACGCTCCTCTTTGCTGACCGGGAACGGCCCTCCTCCCCGCGCCTCTGCGCTGCTTCAGCTCCGGGCTTCGCATCTCGATGTCTGGGAAGTGATATCTGAGGGGGAATGGCAACAACTGCAGTCATCACTTTAGTGGGTTTAGAGATTTGACGCTATTGCTGCGAAATGAGACTGACACAAGATTTTTATTTACGTTTTTATTTCAAAAGTTGTGACTTTTCAGGTACGTTTATAGATAAAAAGTTAAGTGTTCCAGTTTTATTTTCCCTATGTTCTACTTATCAGAAAACGGCATTGTGTCGAGGTTGGCTTTAGATTCAGTAGTTTCGCAAAGGAGATCTTTTCTTTGGATTTTTATATACGATAGCTTTGTTTTGTTTTTGTGCCTTGTTTAATGCCTAAGCTAAGAACCTGTTATAAAAACAGTTTAGTCTGAAACTCAGATGTAAGAAAGTGACGATGCCAGAAATGATCATCTTCATTTTTTAAAGGAGTGTTAGGGTTCCCTAAAATACATCTCCAGTTTCAGTATGTCTTCTTCTACCTAAATTATTACCACAGAATGGAAAAAAAAACTAAACATACTTAAAAAAACACACATTACTAGGTTGATGTTGTTTAAAAACCATTTGATCAATTAAAAAAAATCAAGTTACGATGTTGGAATTGAAAGATGATTATTGTAATTCATAAATCATTTTTCAAATACTTTAACATGTCAATTATGTTGAACTATTTTATTGTTCAGACATTAATATTTTTAATAACAAAATTAGGGAACATAGTCAGAAACTGCAAATATTTATCAATAGCCTAAACCATTTTTTTTCTATGCTTAACTGGACCTGAAAAATGAGGAATTAATTTCACATCTTCCTAATTTTTTTCACACTGTGTAGGAACTCCACTAATAGAAAAAAATAACTCTTGTCTGGGAGAACCACGTTTACCCAAACCAGCTATTTTTTTAGTATAATTTACATAAATTGTAATAATTTCCCTTGATTTATGTAGTAACAAAAAGTCTGCCATTGACATCTCTGGACTACAATGTCATGTTCAGAGAGTTATTTTACTATTTAGTGTAAATGCCACGACAACAAGAAAAAAAAATTCAGTCTATTTAAGTTTACCTGTCGGTGTGGCCCCTCATACAGAGCAGCTTGGGCAGTCTCTGAAGAAACAGGCTCTTTACCCAGGGGGCCATGGGGTGGTAGGTGGCAGAGGAGCGATGATGAACATTAATCACAAAAACTGTAACAATGATTGAAAAGGTGACGAAGATCATGATGAAGAGGAGGTACTCTCCAATAAGAGGGATGACCTGTTAAAGCAGAAAATACAAAATTGGTTCAGACATAAATAAATAACTATGATTACACATGCCAAACAGTCAAGAGAATTAGAAGCAGTAAATTATTATTATTTATTGTTATTTGTTATTCAGTTTGTAGTTTATGCTTTACGTTTTAAAATATTGTCTAGGAACTTTTAATTATAATTCATCACTTTGTGTTTCCCCGGGTTTTAAGTGAGGTGTGACATAGAGGCCTGTTTCCTTTGGTCATTCTTTAAAATTAGAAAGTCAAGAGAACAAGGTATTCATCTAAGGTGTTTTGTTTCGCAAGGATTTAGAAAAGACTGAAAAAAGACGGCTACACTCCTTAACTCATCTAAATCTGCAGTCTGAATAATGATGTGGAGAAAGTTTTGCATTAGAGCAAGTTTTGCTTATTTCTCACGTCCATCGAATATCTATCTCTTTTTTTTAAGTGAACATATCTAATCTCTTTTTCAGATTGTGGAATTCATGCATATTTATTTTACTCAGTTTGATCATTTCTACCTCCAAATGCAAAGATTACTGAAACTCATTCTATTTTGAAGACATGCTCACATAAGAACAGCTTTCAGAGCTCATTCAAGGTTTTCTTGGTAGCTCAAGACTAACATGAAAAGCAAAACGCATATCAAACCTGAGCTAATAATTCTACATAGATTCAAAAATTGTAAAACAAAATTTGCAGTTTGTGATCTTAACTCTATCTGTGAAAAAATATTTTATAGATCTTGTTTTCTTTAGAAAGTTTGAAACATTATTTTGTTTTGTTAACTGAATGTATGATCACACTGTTTTATAATTTATAATGTAAAATAAACAACTAGTAATCCCGTTTAAACAGCAACATTCAAAAGACATGACAAAGGTTTTACTTATTGAAAACATACCAACTTAACATTTCTATCTCATCTCTTCTTTTCCAGCATTCAGGAAAAAATACTGCAGCTTTAAAAACACAATAATGCTAATTGTTGTGTTTTCCCTTTTTACAGAGAAGTTGTCCTTTGCTATAATCTGTTTATTTAATTAGGGCATTCAGCATTTTTAGACAAGCAGCAGGACTGAGCAACCAAAATGGCACAATACATTTCAAACTGTAGAAAATGAGAGAGAATAGTTTCCTGTACAAACCTTTGAAGATGAAGGGATGATTTCTTCTATGACCAAAAGGAATACAGTGAGCGACACCAGCACTGACGTGGAAAGGGACAATTTTTCTCCCTCATCTGATGGCAAGTAGAAGACCAGCACGGTCAGGAAGGACAGGCCGAGACACGGGATTATGAGGAAGAGCGTGTAGAACAGAGGCAGCCTCTTGAGGATGAAGGAGTAGGTGATAAATGGGTACCAGTACACTCCATCCCTCCTGCTTCCTTTCATTCCCGTGGCGTTGAGGATCTCCCATTCACCATTGTCAAAGAAGTCTTTGCGATCGACATGGTGGTCCACCAGGACCAGGTCCACCATGTGCCCATCATAGGTCCACGAGCCGAACTTCATGGAGCAGTTCTGCCGGTCAAAGGGGAAGAAGGTGACATCCATGGTGCAGGAGGATTTGTAACTGGCAGGGGGAGTCCATGTTATAGTGCCATCCCAGCGCACTATGGCTTTAGTCATCAAGGAACCTTCAAAACGACCGTCAGCACTTGGAGAATATGAAAAATAGACATGATTGTTTTCAGTTCCATTGATTATCCATAGGTCTAAACAAGCTTCTGTCTGCTAACCGAGAGATCAAATCCTATGGATTTGCCATATAATTTTGCGCTGAGACAAAAATGTAAAACAAACATATGCAATATGACCTCAGCACTTTGCTTCAAATAGCATTGAAAAATATTCATACATATCATGCATATTGCAAGCATGTTATGTATATATTTTTATTGTGAAAGCTAGACCTAAGCTATTGAGAAAACATATGTGAAACGTAATAGTTTAATTAGATGTGCTATTTACTTCAGTGAATGGGGTCTGCAAGCATGATGCTCTTAGCTGGCCTACTCATGCTTTCAAAGCAGAGTTTCTTTAATAAAAGTGATTGGTGATGCCCCTTTATGTTCCAGAAATCTTTCTAAACAGTCAAACTTTTCTTTCTTTAAAGTAAACAAAAAGTGCAGTAGTCTCCTTTGGTCAGCAAGCTGTCAGGCAGTGTGCAGCAATGAGGGGGAGGAAAAAAGATAGGGGGCAACATTATTAATCTCTCTCTATCCCTCTGTGCTCCACACAGCCAAAGTAAACTTGAGCCAATTCCTCTGGCATCCCATTAAAAAGACCGTAAGCCGCATAAAAAGCACAACTGAATAAATGACACTTTAAAATCTGGATATACCATCACATCAGCCCATGCCCAGAAGGATCAAATCAAACCAAATACTTTAGTCTTGCAATTGTGCAGAATATAGTAGAACTTACTTTTCATAGAGAACAATGTCGGGTAGCCATATTGTCTCTGAAGGGACCCTGATCGATGTAATGCCCCCGTGGTCCTCCGGGTTCCACCTCAGCTTCACGTCAGTCCACTCCTGTTGAAACACAATGATCAATACGTCACATTCAGTCAGAGGAGTCGATGGAGGACAATGAGTATTTGAGTATTTGGATTTTCATTCCAGCCATAAAAATAACACACAATAAAAATCTAATTATATTTTGACTGGCAAGAGTAATTGCAAAAAAAAAAAAAAAAAAGAAAGAAAATTTGCTGTCACAGCTTGGGGCAAAAACATAAAAACTGGCAAATGCTCAAGTTCATTTGTTGTCTGTGGTTAAAAATAATTACTTGTCAAATTGTCATAAATTCTCCACTATGTGGATGAAAGCTGCCACTCAGGTGACATTTAAAAACCCTCCTGAATTGACAGTTGAAATATGGAGCAATAAATACAAATTACGTTTACAAGGAGAACATGATTTTAATTAAAGTGTTAGCTGAGTTGGATTAGCAATTGTACGGACGTGAAATTAAGCTCTAATATATACTGTATGTATTTTTTTTTACCTCTAAGTGAGAATATATAAATATTCACAAATGACTGAAGATACGTGTGTTTACGTTACGTGACATGGATCATTTATGCCAGGAAGTTTCTATTTAAAGGAGAAAAAAATAACAGGCCGGAGAATAAAAAAGATTATACTGTTTACCATACTTCTGATCATACATTACATTAATTGTAAATGAAGACTGAAGATATTTTGAAGATTTACCCCTGATGTACCCTTGAAATGCTCCATGTACTAGTCTTGAGCTTCCACCAGTCAGTCAGATTAGCATGCATGTGTCTGAGGTCATCTAAATGATGCTAACAAGACAGTTTTGTTTCCTTTCAAGCAGAAGTAAGCATCATGCCTTTTGATTCGACTGCTTCAAATCAGAAACTAAATTCAGAGTTATGTTTACGCCATAAATAGTTGTGACCCCTTTTTTTTCTTCTTGTGAGTTAAAAGGAAGATGGTTGAATATTATTTTCTTAGCAACAAAGACAGTCAGTGGGGAGTTGGTGCTCACTGCTTGTGTTGAGATTAGGAAGATCAAGGTGTGTTTTTGCTGTCAATGGGTGAAGCCCAAAATATACTTTGATATTTTCTATTCATTTAGCTGCATCATAATCCAGACGGTGTTCCAGATTAGTTTCTAGCCCATGTGGTAAACATGACTTTGCCTCTATGTAGCAATGATCAAACTCACTGAATCAGTAGTTAGTAATAAGCTACAGATCTGCTGTGAAATGTTGCTTAGCAAGTAACACTTTCCTCTATGATGATTGGTCATTTACGTCCTGGTAATGTGAACTAAAACCTCCAGCAGGCATTGTACAGGTGAATCCCCTTGCTTATGATTCACTGTTGGGTCCGTAACTTCTTGTACTATTATCATAATCATCATATTCAGTAAAGCTAAAAATGTAAGAACTAACTTTAAGAATCATTTTTGTGAATCACATTATTGTGAAAAGAGTCAATCAAGTTCTCATCAACACCTGCCAGAGCCACACATTTGTAGTCATCAGCTGGTTCTTTTCGTCCTGCAAGAAAAAAAGAAAAAGAAAAAAAGGAGCCCAGTTAGAGATTAATAAAGCTGAAAAGGATACGAGATGCTAATGAGGAGCAAACTAGAAGCTGGAATAAAGTGAAGTTTATTGAAGGAGCTAATAAGCTTCGAAGTGACTAATTTATTTTCTTGTTTTGCTTTGACCTCAGAAAGTACAGTGAATATCTACCAAGCAATCTATCTATCTCCAAAGCATTTATATCTGACATGAAGAACACAACACACTTGACATGTTCATAATCTTAAGAAACAACTGAAACACTTGGTGTGAGAAGGTCATCGGCTGCATCTTCAGCGATGCAACCTCAGTATCGCGCTGCTGACTTGTCCTTACCCTGCTGTCTTAAATGTACTCTTACTTTCTTTTAATATCAATGGAACAGATTAAATTTGTGTTTTTCTCTTTTTTTAATTGCATTTCTGAAAGCCAGTATGTCTGGCTCTGTGCTTTAGATTCTGTTTGTCTCTCTTTGTTAGTCTCCTGCCCTGCAGCTTGCTAAGACAGAGGGCTGGCATTCCCGAGACACTTTCCGTTCGAGGTTGCCTTTGAATTTGATTAAACTTGAATTGAAGTGGCAATAAATCAAGATGATAAACAGATTAAATTGAACTTGGATTTGATTGTGGTCTGTTTACATTTTTTCCCCCCTCCAATCTGCTTCAAGACACATTTTGAAGTGGAATAAAGCTGACTGAATAAATTTAATTTACCTAAATTGCTCTGACACAGACAGTTTTTAGTGAGAATAGAACATGCAGCATTTTAGGGTGGGGTTCGCGTAGTCTCTAATTTTATCCACAGCCGGAGTGATTTTACGTAGCAAGTGTAAACATTGTGTTCTTCCTCTACCAAAGTTATAATGTAACTAACTATGTTCTGCAAAAATAAATGAGAAAGGAGTTCAAATTTGGATCTGATAAAGGTTCATGGCATAAAAGAAAACTGAAACTGTCCAGTTCTTGGCCCAGTTGTTTTTCATTCATTTTTGTCAGTAAGTTGTTTTATTTGTCCGAAGATGAAAGAAAGACAAGAACCAACCGCAGATTTGGAGTTAAATACAACACTGACACTGATAAATTCAACAAAGAAAATATTAACAGTGTGATATTAAAAACTTAGGACACCTGTGGTGATGTTTTCTTTTGCTACCAGTTGCTGTGAAATAAATTCAAATTGTCTACAGACTACTTAAGAAGATTCTTGATGCTTTAACATTTAACTTCAGAAGCTCCTAAGTCTTGTTTTCAAGTTGACCTGACTTGTCCGGATGTTATTTGAATTTTGGTGCTTTTTTAAATTATTATTATGGTAGAAGTGTGAGAAATAATTTTGTCTGCTGAATCTACCACTAAGTTAACATTGCTGCAGTGTTGCATAGGAACAGAGCGTCTCCAGAGTTCAATTAATCTTCCTGAGGGTCTTCTAGTGTCACTCAGCAGCTGATCGCAAACTGAGATCACAGTCATCATTAAAGGTCTTTATTTAAAAAAAAAAAAAAAAAAAAAAGGTCTGTTCAAAGTAGCCTAGAAATTCTGATGGAGCAAAGGTTCACCATAAAGCAATAAAATGTATATTGCTTGGACAGGGCAATATATCTTCATAAAAGTTAAATGCCTCGCACTATCCGATGTGAATAAAACCTGGAATTGATTTTAAATGCCAAGTCCTCACCACATCAACCAGCTGCGAGATCTTCAGTCCGAAGCGAACAGTGATGGTGTCGTTGGCATGACCGACGGGCCGCACCCACTTCTGATAACCTTTGAAGAGATTTCTCAGCAGGGAATCTTCCATCTCAGCCAGAGACACATCCTGGGCTGTAAAAAGGAAAGCAAGAAATATGATAATGCTTAAGTTATTACATACGTATTTCTTGATTTAAATGATCTCAAATCTATGTCAGAATCAGCTGGGGGGGTTTTGTTGTTTGCATTTCAAAACAATTTTGGTATTGACTGCTAAAAACAGAGTACAATTTAAAAACAACCAGCATCATGTAGACCAGTGGTTCTTAACCTTTTTTGAGATACCAAACCACCTGTTTCATATGTGCATTCACTGAACCCTTCATATAAATAAAATATGATTTTTTCCCCCACAAATTCAAGACATAGGGGTCACCCAACTAGAGGGTAGTTGGGTCACCAAGCGATCTATCTATCCTAATAGTGCAGAATAAAAAGTCATCTTAAAAGGTAGAGTCTCTGTGAACAGTTCTACAAAATATAGTCAGCGTTTTCAGCAAAGTTGAGCTGACTGTCCAGGAACGACCCAAGGTATTTAAAATTTGCCACAGTTTCAACAGGTTGGCCATCGAGAGAAACTGGAACTACTTTAAGGTCTTGTTTAGGTCATTTAATTAGCTCTACATTCTTAAGAGAATGAAAAATTAATAATAATAAATAAAGACTTTGCAGTACTCTGATTTAGTAATGTAATTACATTAGTTTTGTTACCACCCTCACGCCATTAGAGGCAGTAGCAACTCTGAAAAGATGCGACTAAGGAGCAGATTTAGAAGTACACCAAAAGCTACAGAATTTGGTAAAAACTGTGAGCTTTGCTGAGGTAATTAAAGACACAAGTTCAAATCCCTGCTGAGAGTAGAGCTCCTTCAATCAGAGCTCCTCTGCAGCTCTGATTGGCTAAGCAATGTAACGTGATCCTCTGATTGGCTAAGCAATATAACGTGATCCTCTGCAGCAAGTGATGGCAAAGCGGAGCGTCATCACGACTTTACACAAGTGTGTCTTTACCTCCATGGCAGAGGCTCCACCGAACTCCTGAGACCGACTCATCGAACCCCTGGGGGTCGATCGACCCCAGGTTAAGAACCACTGATGTAGACCAATGAATACACCAGAGCAGACAAGTTTGAGAGAAAGTGAAACAGAAGTTTCTGAGGAAGCAGCCAAGAGGTTCGGCGTTAATATGGAGGAGATCGAACCTCTTGACAGCAAAACTACAAGTCGTTCACTCCACAAATTTGGCCTCATAGAATAGTGGTCGGCATCAGGCAGCAGCTGAAAGAAGGCTTCGTTTGCATTTTGCCACAAGCCACAAGAGACGCAGCAAAACATGCAGCAGAAGATCCCCATCGTCAGGAAAAGGCCAAACTGAACTTTTGTGAAACAACATGAGTGATGGAAGAGCAGCAAACATTAATTAACATAACCAACTTTTTATTTGCCTTCACAAGTAAGTGGGAGGATATGAGGTCATGTCCTTAGAATGAGCCTGGCAACACATAGACACACACACACACATCAACAATCAACATCAGACTCATGGCTGTTCATGGCCAAACCGATGTGTCCAAGTTCCCGAAAGCGGCAAAATGATCACGCTGACACAATCACCTCAGACAGATCCATCGCCAGGGGAGATAAAAAGAGCTCAGAGCGTTCGGTGCAGTCAGCCACAAGACATGACTGTCAGAGTAAAAAGTGACACCCGCGCACTGCTGGGAAGACGAGCACGGAAGCCGCAGCACTCTCGCTTCACTGGCCACCATTCATTTGCAAACAGCTGCGAGAGTTCAGATCCCAGAGGTGGGCACTAACAGTGAGCACCCTGCAGAAATATAATGAAGCATTCTGTAATTCTGCCTTGGGCAACTTCACCGATCAGCTGAAAGTAGGTAAAATATGTAGGTATCAAAGGGAAACTGAGGACACCATTTATCTGCAGTTTCTCACTTAATGTTTTTTTTTTTCCTTTTAATGAATAATTCATAAAGTGTTTTATGTTTTTACTTACATAGGCGAGGCCTGGCAGATAGTTTAATAGTGAAACAAAAAAAATAAATAAAACATTCTCATTACGCAGAATTCAGATGAAAATGGCAGTGGCATTCGCCGGTCGCTCGGAGCAGTATCTGGCATTTGAACATGGGCCACACACAAGATGAGCCTTCAATGCTAACGCAGTGGCTTTATGAGCTGGAAGCTCGGGGCGTTTGTCCACATAAGGAAGTGATGTTTGGCACGGCCTGTGGTGCAGCGTTGCAACAGAGGCCAATGGAAAGGAGAGAGGAACTTTAATTCAACAGCCTTTCAAATAAGGGCAATGCATCAGAGAGGAGTGGTGAGAGCTGATAAGGGAGGAAGGGGGGGAGGAGGGATGGAGGGCGAGACAGACTGACCCAGAGCAATTCCCTCCAGCATCGGAGAGAAACAGGAAGGAGGAGAAGCTGAAAGAAACATTAACTGGGGCAAGAGGAAGGAGAACAGACAGCAAAACTGATAGTAATTCCTCTATAGTTGCATTTGAACATGACACTTTTTTTTTTTTACTTTATGAGCCAAATCCTTCAGAAAAAAAAATAGCATTAGTGGGCTCAGGTGCTGGGACCAAGGTGTCTTTGGGCAAACCACTGAGCTCTGAAGCCTAATCTCAGATGGGAGGCATAAAACCTGAATGGCTCCATCAATCTGTCGAGCCGAGGGATTCAGTGATTCAGGCCTGCTTTCCATATATCTTATAACAGATAAAGGTGTCAATGACATATTGAATCCCCTCCCCCAGGTTTCTTTAAAACGCAGTCCATCATACATTCAGACTAAAACTCTGACGATATCAAACTTGACAAATTTTAAAGACGTCTTTTGACAAAGCGGAACGTGAAGCGCCGCAGACAAACGAACAGACAAACGGCACTCAAAGCAGCGGTAGGTTAATTAGAAATATAATCATCAACATATCAGATCATTAAACTCATTAACATGATTACCAAACTTTCAAGCTTTTTACCTAAGACAATCAGCTGCATGCAGATGTCTGTTGTTTTGAACATTATGCAAAGTGAATGAGAGAAGCAGCTGCTCAGACGTTATCTTGAAAATAAGTATTTCAATTATTTTAAAGTGGTAAAATAAATGAATTCTCCAAATGGGGCTTTTTTTAAATACACCTGGTGTTGAATAAGGCATGAATGGGTGGATTCAATCTATAATGACCAGGATAACATACATGGGAGCAAACTTTGGGTTTAAGGACTTTATAACAAAGAGAAGGAGAAATGTGCAAATAGCTCCACCCATACATTAAAAAGTAGATCTAGAATCTCTAGACGAGCGACTGAGAATTTATTGTGGTGTTTCTGAAATCCTGACAGCATAAAAATGAAACAGAATCCCAAGTACGGGCGTTAATAAATAGCTTACCCTAGAACAGATTGTGTGCTTGTATGTAAAATTATATTAATGCATCAAATATTTCTATTTGACAGAAATGTGATATAAGTGTGAATAATTAATTAACTCATTTAAAAAAGCTCTGAAATTGCTTTTTACTTCATACCTCATCAGTAATTTTATCCAATTTCCCCTCATCTGATGATGACGCTGTGGCAACTGAAACTTGGTCAATTGTTATTATTATTTTTTTTTATACAATGATGCAAAGACAGTAGTGTAAGTTTATGCCTGTGGTGAGTGTATGTAAACTTTTGATCAGCATTGAACTTTTGCATATTGTACAGTAAGTCCCAGAGATCAGTATGTGTGTTCCTGTATATTTCCCCACAGATGTAGCAAGACATTAAAGTCAACAAGTGTTTCAATGAAGATAATTTAAATGACAAATTTTAGTTTTGATATCAGAAGTAAACAATCTAATGTTTGCCAGGTTCAAAAAAACATTCAGGTGAATGTAATTACCTATTAGATGACAGAGAAATATAAATGAAACATCTGTGCTAAAACACACAAACCTAAGTACACTCCATTGTTTTAACAACCACAACTCGGCCAATTTATTCTTTACGTGAACAAAACAAAAAATAATCCTCAAGCAAAAGTAAAACATTCATGGACCCTTTATCAGTTTTCAAAAATCATATTCCTTCCTGTTCAGTGTGTGGAGCATGCAAAGTGAAAACACAGGCTGTGTTTCTTTCAGTTGCATCAGATTCTCAAAGAGTTTGCAAATAGCTAAAATTGGGCTTTTGCCCACTTTTCTTTCTATATGAAAACACAGGAAGCAGCTTTGTTTTAGGAGCCTCGCAAACAAAAATGTGGTGGGCCCATTAGTCCCAGGTCTGCATCCCTCCATAAGAGCCAGCTCTTTCCATTAGATCGAGGCAGACAGCAGCGAATGCGGTGCGTGTGCAAGGCTGAGATATAGAGGAGGGTATTGATTGCATTGTGCACTGTGATGGTTGGAGTGGGGGGGATGGAGGCTGAATCTCTGTTGGAAAATTATGATGCATTAAAGCGTGACTGTCTGTATCCACTTCCTGCATGAAAGCCCTCAGCAGGAGTATAACAGAGATTTGGCAGCGTCTGTGAGGGACGAGGCTTCGTTGCTGAATGACAGATGCAGGAGAGGCCCAGCATGCACAAGCGCACCCTGCCTGCTTCTCAATCTGAAACACCCCATGTGGGGACAGAGTAGCATGATCACCTTGACACTGCCACATCTGTTACAAGTGGAAACACACCGGGAAGCGCCACCGATAGGGGTAAGAGAACAGCTTTCATTTTATACGTCAGGAGGCATAAAAATAGTTCAGCTTTGTGTTTTTGTCCTTTTTGACTATAACTGCACACAGTGACTGACCACCAGGTGTGGATCAGTATGAGGCAACTGGCGTGACACGCTATTACTGGATTTGCACAAAGATTTCAAACAAAAATACATGCATACATTTTAGGCTTCTTTTTATAGTTTATTAGTCACAATTTAAGTGGAAAACAGTAGAAAACAGCCTTAAGGTTAAGAACTTTTCAGCTTTCAACAAGCCAATATGCTCAGGCTGGACGATTCCTGAAAGCAGGACTGAAGCTGTTGAGTATCAAAAGTCTGGACATTATAGACAAAGACTAAGTTTTATCTGACTGATGTGAGAGGCTGGAAACGATCAACAGGACGCATCTCACTGAAGTTACTTAGGCCAACAGCAACACTAACTATTAGTCATAAGGTGTACTGCTTTTTTTTGTTCTAAAATCTTTGTTGCTATCCTCAGAGCACATAAAACAAGGTGATTAGCCGCCATTCAATCATGTTTTTTCCCAGATGTAAATAATACAGTTAACATCTTTTTGCAATAAGAACTGAATATTTGTGATGTGTCTAAACACAGTTTTTGGACTAAAAACTGCTCCTTAGCTTTTAGTCCAATAACTAAGGAGAAGTGTTTGGCATCGACCTTTGATCCCTGATGAGGCAAAAGTGTACAAAGAGCACAAACAGAAGGAAACGATGACAAAAGCTGACATGAGCTAGAGGCAGATGAATTTCAGTCAAATCTAAATTAGCCAATGAGATTTGATCTTCTTGAACAGATGTATAGAGGCCACATCTGATCGAGATTCTCCACAGTCTGTAGCTAGACGCTCTTAGGCTAATGCCAAAAAGTAAAAATGTCAGGGTAAACATAAAAGACGAGCAGCAACATATTGATTATAAAATTTACTGCAAATTCAATACAGCAAGGTGGCTAAGACAAGACTAAACCTAAATTATTTTTAAAAAGTTTATATCTATGGTAATAAAAGAAAAGGTACATTATCTGCAGTTTTCTATATTGCATTAAAAAATATCTATCTCAGTTTAGTTTATCACTCAATTATCACTCAAGCAAGCCTCCCTTCCTAAAGCAGAGAAAACCGCCTCTCTTTACTTTCCACAACAAAGCTTTTGAGAGACGAACCTCTTTATTGTATGAGGGATTTCATTTCCCTCCGTAGTTCCTGCGCTTATTATTACATACTTTATTGTTTCCGTACTGTTCTCCTCGCAGCTCATCGTGTGCCACGCGTCCCAAGGGGGGCGCTGCGCACTCACTCTTTAATAAATGATGAATGCGCTCCTGTCCACTGACCCCAGCAGTTTGTCCCGCTCGATTATAAAGTATAATTTCCTCTGGAAATTATAAAACGACCCGCCAAGTAATACACCCCGCTCTTAAATAGTGCGCAGTGGGCAGAACGCGCTAAAGACTCTCCAATTAGACTTAATAACGAGGCTGACGTGACGTTTTGCGCGTGTTGTCGCGCAAAACGACTCCGAGTCGCCCTCGGCACCGCGCCTGCCGTAATGTCACATCGCACCATCACCGGTTTACATCAAGACGCGCTCCACACATTCCTCACCTTGCGCAGCAGCCTCTCCAAGAGCCAAAGAGAACCACAGCACCGCAGCCGCAAACTTCATGCTTTGTCCCGTCTTCAACAATGGATCAGAATGTTCTGCGTCTCCCCAGCAGCCATGTGGGATCTCCCCTCCCCTCGCCCCCCCCCCAGGTGAATCCCGCTTTAAATGATAAATGATGAAGGACGGCAGCTTGTTGGTGGCTTTCCGCACAGCGCGCCCCACCTTCCCGCTGTGATGTCGGTCCGTCCTTTCCTTTCCTTTCCTTTCCTTTCCGCTCTGCGTTGCCCGCTGCGCTTCTCTGCAGCTTCTTCTGCGTGAGTCCAGGCAGCTTGGAGCTCCGGAGCCGATCGAGCCGACGGGCTGGAGGCGGGACAGACCAGTCGCAGGGTGTGGAGGGGAGGACACGTCTGATCTGCCCCACATCCAGAGTGGGGGGGATTGCTCTCATCAACGAAACAAGTTGGAGCTGAATTCAATGCGATCACTTTGAAAGTGAAGTTTTGAGTAACTGATTTATCAGTTATGACGCGATGAACCTTCGTTTTATTTTATTTTTACTTGGTTTCCTTTGATAAATTATGATGGAACCATTGTGGGAACGTCATACAACATTATAGGGGCGCACCAATTGTAGTTTTCTGGCCGATCCCCAATCTTTAAAAAGCTCGACCTGCCAGTTCCAATGTTTTTATTGATACCGTTTTTGCCGATAAAATATAGCAAGAAAGTCACAGAGTTGGTGACAGTGGTTGGTGATCCGGTGGGCTGGTCAATCATTTAAATCTCTCCCACAGGTGAGCAGAAGAGGACAGAGGTTGATTGTTAGACCTTTGCTGAGAAACATATTAGGGGAAAAGATCGGCTTCACATGAAAGTATCGACAAATCGCTGATCTCCCAAAATGAAGAAAATTGGCGCTGATAAATTAGCCGGTCGTAAATCGGTGCACCACTACGCAAAACTGGACGTTTCAGTACAGTTAACAAAATTGAGTGGCATGCATGACAATACAGATGTGAGAAAACACAATGCTACACAAAAACCTTATGTTGCTCCTGAAAAGAGTTTTCCATCTATGTTTTGTAAATTATTTTGGTAGGGATTCACACATGTATGAAAACTTGTCATGCCAAAAACGAAGTGCCTTGCAAAAGTATTAATACTCTTGAAAACTTAAATGATACCCAGAAACTGTGAACACTTGCTTTCAAGTCTTGCCACAGGTTACTAACTCAGTCATTCTACATTCTACTTATGGGACATAAGCACTTCCTTCCATATGTTCGCTGTGTCCCTTTAATATCTTTGAGAGAACTTCAAATGGCTTTCCTTTCACAACCTGCTCTTCTATAAAGGCCAGACTTGTTGACTGCTATTGGCTTCAGATCCTCCAGTTTCTTAAAAGTTGCTGAGAAAATACATTTCTTGAATGACTTTGTATAAGTGACATTCTGCATAGGTTTTGCTGAGCCTCAGAACCCTCTCAGTAAAAGAACGATTCCACTAATCTATAAGACTTGCATTACAAGATATACAATGTTTCCATGCAGATGCTGTGAAGCATTCAAATAAATGGCTGGCATTATCTTTCAGGAAGGAGTGATCTGTAGGTTTCCTTAATGAAGTCCATCGCACCGCTTTGCAGGCGTGCATCACCATACATCTCCAGAGAGGTTGAGACTAATGTAGCATGCATGCATTTCATCCCAACGCCATGCCACGTCTTTCAAAGCCCCACACGCTGATCTCTTATTTCTCTGTTGATGCTATGAGTAGCATGAGCATTTAATGTTTGACTTCTTCCTTTCTAATGAGATAAATACAGAGTAATAGTAGGAAAAACACAACATCTCAACAAACCAGAACTATTGGCAAGCAAGAGCAATGACGTAAAAACAAAATCGAAAGATCAAAGTACTGACACGATTTTCTTCCATGTTGTTTACTTTAATATGAAGCAATTCACATATAAGTTAAAAAAGAGTATTAGGAAATACAGCTAAAAGACCAAAACCTAATTTTAACTATAGATTCAAAAAAAAATCCTTTTTAACAGTCAAGTCAAATATTGTTTCTTTCAGTGGCACACCCTCCCGTTCACTCTGTTAGAAATCAAACTCACTTTGCTGCAGAAAACTCTCCCTTGAGTATCATTTGTGAAATCTAAAGAAAACTCAAGTTTACAAGTTACAAATCTGTCTCTTTCTTCAATATTTTTCACTTAAAACATCCTGTGGCAGACTGCTGTCTCGAGAGACGTGTGAGACTTCATGCATTCATCTGAAATATGTCGCCCTGAGAGTACCTGGCCCTAAACATTGGCAGATAGAAGATATGATTGACATGATGAATGGCTGTAGGAAAAGACTTGTGTGTCCATGATAGATATACGGTTTTATTTTTTTTTTAAATATTCTGTGAAAATACCCCAACAGATGCCTGGATACATCAGAGCATCTGATGAGAGAACTGTTGTTTCTGACATCTGACCCTTGGGTCATGTCTGAGTCTGTCAAAGCTGCAGCCGTGTGGGACTGGTTCTCTAGTAGTTATTTTCTTTGAGATTTTACATTAAAGCACCGAGAATCGACAAAAATATATACATTTTTTTATTCTGGTTGGGTTTTGTGCCACAGTGGGAGCGAGGTTTAAATAAAAAAAAACCAAAATTACGCAGTTAAATAACAATTCTCGCATAGTTTCTGTCGCTGCTGAGCAGATTTGGGGCCATATAGATTTCAGATCAATTTAATTTGACAATGAACATGAAATCTAAAAATTCTTATTTTGAAGCTGTGAAGATTAACTTCAGCAACTTCTCACCAAAGTATCCATACACTCAAAATATACTGATAAAATGTTTAACTTTTAGTTAATTAGTTCAAAGTTTTGCTGGGGTGTTTTAATAGATAAAATGCTGAGAAGTACATAGCTATAAGTTTGAATCACTGGTACCAGTTAGCTTAGATAATTAGTAATGTGACTTGTACAGGCTTGAAGCTAGAACTGGGTTGAATGTGACATTATTGTAAGTACTTAGCCTCTGAACTCACTTGGCGAGGGGTTTTACCATGTTCTCAAATACAGATATTTTTCACCAGTGTTCATCTTTTGCTGACAAAGGCACAAAAATGAGCTGTTACTCCAGATCAGGCTGTATAAAGTGAAGAAGATGAGCTAATATGGGCATCAATCCCACAGTCTTTTTTTTTTTTTTACAGAGAAATATTCACCTCCTTTTGACGGTTTTCCTCCTTCTACAGGGTGATTAGGGGGTAACAAAAATAAAATTGGACCTACATGAATTCACAGGTGATATATGAGGCATTATGTCATGTAAGACGAGGACACAACAGCGTGACGAAGGTGGATTTATTGAAGAGCAAAGATCATCTTAGAGAGCAGAGCACTCCGATTCATCTTCAGTGTGCCATTTATTCAGGCAATCAAATTAGCATTCGGTGAACTTGCACACAACTCAGACTGACTGGTGCAGTAGTGAGCCTATTTCTCTCTCTCTCTGTCTCTCTCTCTCCTAATTAAGTTAGAGCAAACATCAGTCGGAGAAGGAGCTGAAAGGTGAATCATTCCTCACCCACTCACAAACACGGAGCAGCTTGGGATTAGATGGATCATTCACAGTCACCCAGAACATACACACACACACACACACACACACACACACACACACACACACACACACACACACACACACACACACACACACACACACGCACGCACGCACGCACGCAGGCAGGCACGCACGCACGCACACACACGTGTTTGTGGCAGGCAGCATGGTTGACAGTCTGCCACTTGGCTGTTATGGGTGGGATTCGTACATTTGATTTAATGCTCTTTTACACAAGCACCTGATTGTTGCTCGTCTATTGCCAAGACTTGAGTTCAGGGAGGAATCTGTCACACGCATATCAAGTAAACACCACCTTCTTACTTACTTGAAGCTCAGAGAGGCTGCATCATACCTGTGACGATACAAACAAACTGGACGCGATTAAGTCAAGAAAATAATTTCCTGATGCAGAAGGTAAAAACGAGGAGTTTTTTTTTATGGACTTTAAGCTGCAGAGTGATTCTGCTCTTGGACTCACTGTACTTAAAGTCCAATTTAATCAAGAAAATGAGTTCACATTAGGGTCATCACAGCTGAAGGGAGGCAGGGAGAGCGATTTCTGACTTAATTACATGCACAAACCTACATCTTTAAACAATGTGAAATTACCATTGATTCAGGCAGAAGAATTAATTAGTTCACTTCATTTTTCTTCATGTTCTCCTGCATTTTCACCTGTTTTTTTTATTCACCTCTCTTGTCTCTCCTTTAGCGATTAAACACAGTAGATGTGCGTGGAGAAATTTAAAAGTGAATCTGTTTGTCCCTGACTCTGAGTCTACCAATTGACTGCAAACCTGAGGAAGAGGCGATGATTCACGTTGATTGTCACCTCAGTCACTGTGCTCTCCCTGCTGCTGTGACCATAAAGGCCTGATGTGGAGCGCATGCATCTTGCCTTCACCCCACAGAGGGCAATCTTTATGCACTCAATTAAATTGTAGTCAGTTCCACTTCTGCTTTGCAGTGTGGCCGTGTATTCACTGACCTTTGGATTCAGAACCCTTAGGAAAACATAAACAATGATCAGTGTGGAGCCTCTGTGTGGCTTTCTGGGCTTCATGGTGTTTTATTTGTTGTTTCTCATTGAGCAAAGTTTGATTAAATCCATAGATAAGCTCAAATGTATTTGTTCCATGGCAGTTTTAGGTTTGCGTTTATTTTTGTTCAACGAAGACATTTGCAAAAAAGATAATCAATTTCCACCCAACTGTCATGCAAATTTTGAGCAAACTTTTAAAATGTCACAAAAAAGGAAAAGAAAAATGTGAATTAGAAGCGTTTCCACCTACTGGTTTGGAGCGAATTAACCAGGCAATGCAAAGAGTAATTTAGTCAGGTGTTCACTTCACGCAGGGCTTCGATGAACAGGACGTAGAGACTGCAAACCAGCAATAGACAATACGACTCAGGCAGCTGAATTGATTGCAACACGTTTTTAGAAATGGGTTGCTGTCAGACAAGTTGCCATTGTTCAGTCATGTCAACTAATATTGGCAATGCTCTCATGAAGAAGCAGAAACAGAAATGCAGGTCTAATGATTCCAACATTGGAAACAGCTGATTAGTCGCGTCAGGTACATGTTTACTTCATTAAAACTTGTTTAGTAAACTGTTTCCATCTCCCCTTTAGCGCATTACATTTGTTGGAAACCTAAAACCCACCTCAAGGAAGCTTCAAAATGTATTTTCAAAACTGAGGAAGTTAGATTTCATTTTTCCATCAACCTTTTCTAATGCAATTCTTCAAAATACCCATAAAAAACATTAGTGGGAACACGGGCAACTACTGTGCAACAATCTCTCCATCTGAGGAAGAATGTGGCCACAGTGGAAAGGAACAACTCCTTTGTAAAATAAAAATGAAAAAAAAAGAAAAAAAAAAAACACTAATTGAACCTGAATCCATATCGATATGATCCAACAGGCAACGGGGACGAGAGAGGAAATACACAGAAAACAGGAAGGGAGGAAAATGGGCAATCTAGGTCATCCCAGAATAAGTCACACCATCATTGAAAATGACTTATTGAGAAAGATTATAGCTGTTAGAAAGATATTTCTTTTTATATCCGAGTACAGGTTACACATTTGAATGCAAATTACGAATCAGCCTCCAGGTCTTTAACCTTAAATATAAAATTTATTGCACTCCAATAAAGGCTTGGGTGACTGAGCAAATGTCACTTTTCCCTTGTTGCTTTGAAGAAGGAGGATTGAGAACATAGTTATTTCTGAAGGATTTAGTTTCTCCTCCAAATCTCACCTGAGGAACAGTTATATATATATATATATATATATATATATATATATATAACTGTATATATATATAACTCTGCATATATATAAGTAATTCTTTAGTGTGGCTGTGTGAGTCAACCAGATTAGGAAACAAAGAAGAAGAAAACTCCACCAATACAGAGAAACAGGCAGACAAAAACATGGAGACAAAGGTTCACGGAGATCGGAAGCCACAATGCTGATTATGACAAAGCGATAAGTCGGATTTTCTGCCCCAGTTGCTGTGGCAGCCAGGAGCAGCTGCAGTGGCAGGATAGCACTCGCTCCGCTGTTGCGCTCCTCCGTTCCCTGAGCCGGTCGATTATCAATGATTCGGAAAAGCGAGGAAGATCCTGCTGGGCCTGCTGCCCAGCACATTGCAGGGCCATGGAGGAGGGTGCTGGTGGTGGTGGGGGGGGGGGGGGGGCAGAGACTGAGAGAAAATATACATTGGCTTTGTTTTTGTGCATCAGTTGATGCTTAAAGGTACTGCAAGCTAAAAAAGAAAGAGAAAAAAGGGACGGAAATTCAGATAAACACTGTCTTTTGTCATTTAGGAGGAAGTGTGTTCACATAATCACTCAGATGTAATTATAAAGCTGCTCATGTAAAAACTACAGTTATGACGCACAGATAAAGTCATTTTCAATAATTGCCTGCTTCGTAGCAAAGGACTGTGCATTTCTAAAACAGGCCACCAAAATCTAAAGGTTCTTTCTGCAATTTATTAAGAAACCATCCTTACATCAATATTCTTTCAGGATTTGTGTATAAATTATTCTTATGGTTATTTACAGAGGCAATTGTACCATCTTGTACTCTAATCATTTTCTGTAAACCATCTAAAACTTTGCACTTTGTGTTTTGCAACAGTACAGCAACACTTCACCTGATTACAGCCTGTGCACAAAAAATGTTAGTTCCCCCAACTTTGGCCTTCAAGGTAATGCCTCTTCCAAGGCAACATTATTATGTCTGTAAAATTGCAGCGAATCTCTAAAAGCGATATATAACAAAAAGTAAACTCAGAAAGTGCAAAAATCAAGGTTAATAATTCACTCGTCTGAATAGATATAAAAAAAACCCTTTGGGTGCTTTTATCAATAATCACTAACAGAAGAGAAACTTTGTAAAGAGGATGATTCAACATGTTTTATATAATAAAATGTTAGTATGCTTGGATAATGATTCCAGCATACTGGACATAGAGGATGTAAAGGAATTGCTCATTTTCAAAAGGCATCAAGCTTCAGACTATATAAAACTATGTATACAGAAAAAAAAATGCATTAAAAGTACTAAATATGTCTTAAGGGTGTAGCATAATCCATTTGATTGTTACTTTGGTTACATTGATGAGATATTGAGACACCTCTACAGGTATCACCTTGAATGTTGTAAAGTATGCAGGTAAAAATATCACATATTGCTTTTGTGATGAGTTCAATCACTTGAACTTATTGTGTTCAAAATCTAAGATTAAAGCAAACTATTTAGCATTATACAAACATTTGTTTAAACTAAGCACAAGTATACTCAGATCCTAAGAAGCAGTTTCAGTAATATTACAAATTAGCTTTACACCATTCCTAAAGTTGCTTTAATAAAATGCCAGTGTTCAAATGACCAGAGTTTTGCTTGATTATATAGAACACTGCCTCTCCCCCATTTGTTTCTGAATACTGCCTGTTAGCTGGCTGAAAGAAATGTACTACATCTGCAATTTGGAAGCTACTATTAAAATTAACTATTAATTCTACAATGTACAATTTTTAATATAAATAATGCATGAAAATCAACTTAAGAAATAAACTTTAAAATAAACTTTATATTATTTTAGCAGCCTGCGACAGACTGGCGACCTGTCCAGGGCGTACCCTGCCTCTCGCCCGGAACGCCAGCTGGAGATAGGCACCAGCAACTCCCGACCCCATTAAGGGACAAGGGTGAAAGAAAATGGATGGATGGATTATTTTAGCAGCATTTTTTTTCTTATCAAAAGCAAGTAGATTATCAGGTATTAAATTCTTGATGAGGGCTGCACAGTGGCACAGTTGGTAGTGCTGTTGGCCTCTCTAAATTGCCCCTAGTATATGTGTGCATGGTTGTTTGTCCTGTGTGTCTCTGTGTTGCCCTGCGACAGACTGGCAACCTGTCCAGAGTGACCCGCCTCTTGCCCGAAACATTAGCTGGAGATTGGCACCAGCAACCCCACTAAGGGACAAGGGTGTCAAGAAAACGGATGGATGGAAATTCTTGAAGTTTTTCAGAAAATACGATACTGTACACTCATACAGTGGGCGCTACTTTCAATGTTATTACAATATAAGCATCTCATGCCAGCACTCGCCTAGTTATACTACAGCTGGGAGTTCATGAAATCTTGACACATGTTTCCAGAGTAATAAACCCTCCACTGCACAAATAGGTGAGAGAAATAAAAATAGGATCCAGAAAAGAAAGAAAAAAAAAACATCTCAGGTAAAATATGTATTTGGTGATTAATGAAGAACAGGTGGGGTGCATTCAGGAGCAAAACCCAGGTGCAGATCTTAGACAATGATGGATGCAAATAGTGTGTTTTTTCAGTAAAAGATGGAGGTGGGAAAAGCATGGAAACCTGAGTCATCCCTGAAAATTATTAATTATAAATCAAATAGGGAAAAAGAAAACACAACCAGTAAAACTCACAGATAACGCATTAATTTATTGTTTTTATTGTAATTTATTTCACTAAATAGGTTATTCCTATTGTTCGATCATAACTTAACTTTATAATGTATGGTCTTTTTTCAAATAGTTATTGAACATGTGTTTGGGCTGTAAAAAAGCTACAAAGTCTCCCACAGTGATACAAATGTTTGTGAGCTCTGAAACAAATATAATGTAGTGACATTGAGGAGGAGCTTCAATAGATAAACTAAATGCTTCTTCCTCTGTATTCCAAAGTTAAAATGACCAACTTATTGTCAAACCGAGAACTTTTCAGACAGGAAAACAATAAGTCCACACAATACCACCATGCAGATGCAAATTCCCGACGCTGAGGGACAGGAGCTGGCGCTAAGTAAGACCAATTCTGTCATTTTATTTCCACTTGCCTGTCTGTTTTAGTGAAGCTGTCACAAAAATATTCTCAGAGAGCAGTAGGGATCTGACTCATTGCGACTAACTGTCTGTATTCATGCACACCGTGTACCTTGACACGTGTGAACACATGCATCTTCTGCACACACATGCTTACTCACATGGACCTACACAGTTCCAGAGATCCTGCACCTTTGAAGTTGTCACAAAAAATGTTCTGGTTGGGTAGTCAGAGTAAGACACAATCAGACTCTTCACTCTGCCTTATTTTACCCATCTCTGCTACATGCAGGACACACACGCACACGCACTCTCTCACACACACACACCCATTAGACTGTCACAAGGATTCAGTCTTTTGCATCTGACTCAGACTGCAGCAACTCAGGTGCCATACTGTATGACCTCTTACAATAACTTTCTCTCCCTGCATGTCTGTCACACACACACACACACACACACACACACACACACACACACACACACACACACACACACACACACACACACGCACGCACACACCCACACACACACATGCAGTTAAGATCTATTCTAATATTATCCTGGAACTGAATTGTCTGAAGCCTCTGCAGTACCTGACAGTGGCAGCTTTCACAAAATAACGATCTAACATTTTGGAATATATGCATACTGGAAACTGAAAGTATTGCCCTGATTTCTGTGGGTTCTTGGAAGATTTTCTAGTATTTCATTTTAATCTCTAGACTCTCCTGATTAAGGGAAAAAGAAAGAATCTGTGCAGCAGTGCTGCACATTGAGAATTTAGCTCAAATAACAAACATCCAGGAAAGTAAAAACCAAATTGTTAAACATTTATTCCTAATTGGAATGAACTGTGAAAGTGAATGTTGGTCTTTTTTTTTTTTTTTTTTTTTTTTTTAGCACAGAACCTTTTAAAGAAGAGAAATTATCATGAAGTATATAAAAAATAAAAACGGGCATAGATTTTAAGGAATTCAAATAGTGATAACATAATCAGAATTTCAAGAACCGAAAAGGCTTTGTTTGATAAATGCCACTTGGTTGTTATTCATTATCACACACTCAATCATTAACACTTTCTTCTGATATTGTGTGCGAGTTTATGATTGCATTTGACGCAATACCTTGCAATTTTGTTCCCAGAAAAGCTCTCAGGATAATATATTTTCTTTGTAAAACTAACAATAAAAACAGCTACACCACACATGCAGCGCTGCTGCACAGCTCCCTCCCACTGCTCCGTCTGAAGTGTTGCTCAGTTTAACATCGAACATTAAATCCTGTGGATTCCTGCCTCCACCGAGGCTTCAGAGGAAGACCTCTCAGCTGCTGGGTGGGGACCACGGCACAATCTTTGTTTCTTCTTTCCATCTTCCTCCTCAAGCATCCCACAAGTTAGTGGATTTTATAAAAATGGAAAGTTAGCAATGCATTTATATGTAGGGATGAAAGGAGGTTAGATGAGGAGGCCTTGGTAAAATGAAAGCACACGCCTTTCGAATTAAAATTTTAACTGCTGAGTACAAATCTAAGGCGTCTGCTTAGTTGTTTGTTTTTTTTTTACAAACCTTTTCCGTTTGGGTTTCATTTTTTCTTGCTTGATAACAACAGTTTGGACTCTGTGATATGTTGGTTTGTAAATGGGAAGATACAATTCGCAAATGGACCAGATCCATTTGCGAATTGATCCAATAGTTATTTACCAGGGCCTCGTAAATAACTATTAGCTATAAGTTCAATTATTTTGTTTTTAATCAAATGTGCAATTGTTTCTAAAGTGAACAAAAGGGCATACATGCCTTAAAACTAAAGACAATTTGAGATAAAACAAAACAAAAAGAAACCTTGCTCCCTAAGGACTGGGGAAGCTTACTAGCAAGTGTCTGACTGTGGATCCTTGGCTCAAAGAAAACCTCCTTCTTCATAGGGGGGAAGTCGAGGTGGGGTGTGGTGTAAGCTGATTAGCAGGCAAAAGAAGGGGCTTGAACCTGTCATGTCCTGGCATGATGAATTGGTTGTAGGGATGCAGTCAGTTGCTGCACTTGCAGAGAATTGTTGGGCTCACCTCCACATGTTGGGCTTTTTTCAGCCAACACCTGAGAAGGCCTTGATGTTCTCCTACCTTGGCATAACCAGGTGATACTATTTTTGGGAGGATACTCACAAGCCCTGAGCCGAGTGCCTGCAGTTCTCCCTGGGGAGTGGGATGACTTCCTCTTTACACCTTCAAGTTGCTGAGAGAGCAGGCTCTGACTGTGTATGCGTTTTTGTAATGAGCATCAGCTTGAATTACAAGTCCTTCTAGGAGATTGTGACCAGAAGGAAGAAGTGCAATGCATGGGATTCAGTCATTCACCCCGGAGGACGATGATTGATTTTGTAAACGCATCATCAAGCCTGCAGCTCCATAGTGAGGCACCTGCTGGGTGAGCAGAGAGGAAAAGCTGATGGCTGGCTGAACGCCAACTCATGGCAAGTTGAATCTGGTAGCCATGAAGACCGATAGACACACCTGGTTAACATCAACTAAATGCTGAGGAAGAACCGAGAACCAGAAGAGGACTTGGCCTTTAACGCCTCATGAAGTGTTTTCACAAGCCCTGTAGGAAGTTCAAATAAAAAGAAGTCATAGATTTAGAGTGACTGCTGAAATGACTCAGCAGAAACGGTTAAATATAGGGTGTTTTTTTTTTCAGGCAACAACTCATGACATTCTGTGTTTCTAAAAGTATGAGAACCACAAACAATGACTTGGAATTGATGCTCATCTGTTTAAACTCTTTCTCTGCATTTTGTCAGCATCTCAGGATGAGCAATACGTCTTAGAGGAACAAAACCTTAAGACTACTCAGGCAAAACCTTTTGATTATGTACTGTGTTACGAGGTAAAATTGGAAAACGAGCATTATTTTTCACATTGCCTATGTTCTTCTCGCTCAAATGATCAAACATTTCTCTCTTCACTCTACAAACCAATTCCTCAAATGAAGTTCTGTGGATAAATTATAAATCCCTGTCAGCCTAAAGAAAGTAATTATGAACATAAATATTACACTAGCCACACTAAACCAAGCGCAGGGTTGCTTGCTTCATCTGTTCTTATAACTTGGCTTTCAGTAAAGGCCTGCTACATTATTTATTATGGCAGTCCAGCACGGAAGGCAATCTTCTTGGAAGGCGCAGATATAAATGTGTACATCTGTAAATATGCTAATGTTTTCCTATTGAGCTCCTTCCATTTGTACAAATCCTACAGAAAAAAAAAAACGACTCACCACATAAAATGCAATTCTAATTTCACATGGCAAACCAGATTTGTTTGACCTTATAGGTGCTGAGAGGTTTTTATACAAAGTGATTTTTCTAGCACGAGTCACATTTAGCTCAATTAATGTTTCCTTTTTGAGTTGCCTTTTCATTATAATGCTGCCAATGTTATGAACTGGAGGATTGCACTCTTGAATTCAAACTAAGCATCACTGAACATAAAACATAAATCCAGCTACAGGCCTGGATTATTGGGGTTTTGTCGAGAGAGAATCTCCAAACCAAAGTCACAAAGAATTTCAGTCTCTCTGCAGCAAAGAAACAATAAAGCAGTGATGCGTCTGTAAGTTTTAATCCACAGTGTCTTGCAAAAGTATTCATGCCCCTTGAACTTTTACATATTTTGTCACATTACAACCATAAATGTGAATGTATTTCATTGGAATTTAATGTTAGCAATAGTGAAGAACAAAGAAAATCTAATTTACAAATAAAAAAAATGAAAAATGCACCGAAGGTTCTTAAACTATCATCATCTGCAGCTTGTCAAATTTTAACATTATTTATGATAAATATTTTGGCCTGTAGTGCCCTTATGAGAAGCCTTATGTTCTCACTTTAGATTGTGAAAATCCAAAGTCTTTCATAGTTTGAATGAGTCAAGTCTAAAGCCATTAAATTTATGACTCTAGAAGAATATGAATTGATGCCAAGTAAAATCCCAACCTGTGAAAAACTCAGCTTTGGTTCGAGGCTTGTTTAATGTGAACCTTGATTAAAAATTCCTGACTGTTCACTATAGGCCAGTTAAGGTCAATAAACTTTGGTCTTGTCGACTTTAATAAAACTATTCATCTGCTATGTGTTTCTGGGTCATTACACACAATTCACTAGGAGGCATTTGGTTATTGTTCTTGTTGAAATAAGATTGAAATAGTCCTATTTTATGCAGCACAATGTTTTAGTCTGCAGCTTAGCCGGCGAAGTCACTGAGCACATGATGACGTTCCTTTGGAGCTTCATCACCGGACCGCATTAATCTGATGCATAATATTTTGTGAACCCGTATTATTAGCTTTCTCCTGAAGTTTCTAATCAAATCAAAATAACTGCAGAGCTGATATGTGATTCTGCTGAAATCTTTTCTTTTAATTTTCAGAGTAAAAAAAACTTCCTTCCTCTAAAGTCACGAAGCGAGCCTGTGTTGTATAATGTAGCTATTTATCGGTGTCGCCATGTACAGAAACCACATGATCTTTTTAAGATCTGCCATCATGCGGCCTTGAGCTCTGCTGTCCCTGTTGTGCGGCTCGCTGAAGCCTCGGCAGCCTCTGGGCAGCTGTCACTTGTTTCATGCTCTGATGGCACCATAACCTAGCGTGGAGAAGATTACGCAGCGAGGCAAGCTGCTCTCTGATTTGTCCTGAGACTTTGTATGCAGCAAGTTGTCCCATGAATAACAGAACAATTTGCAGTTTATTTTCCCTGCATTTCAGAATTATGTTTCAGTGTTAAAAACCAACGTAAAGAACAAATGACATCTCCAACAAAAATAAAATGGTGGAGAGGTTAATATATTTTAGCTTCCTATTTGGAAAATACAGTCTTCTACTGCAACACCTGCTTAAAATATGCTTAGTAAGAAAAAAAAAAACAATCCCCACATGATGAAGTCTGATGTCTGAATTGACTCCAGACCAGAGCTGATACTCAGAGCAATTCAAAAATTTTATTTTTCCATACCTATTTCAAAAATCTTTCAAAATTTCAAGATTATTTGTAACTGTGGTCATTTAATCCTAACTGTACCCACTCCCTGCTAAAGATGTTAGACATTTTTCTGACCCTATCTTCCTGCTTCACAGTCCTTTGCCTTCTGTGTATCTCAGAAACAAAAGAAAGCCAGTTTCTGCTTAGTAAGGTGGAGTGTCTGCCTGGTGGGTTTCCTCAAACATCCAGCCTACTGACAGGAGGGCGAGCAAACAGCCGAAATCGATAGAAAACATCACAAAGAAACTCAGGCAGAAAGATGTAGCTCACTGAAAGGGGTGGTAAAGTTGTCATTTATCAGACCAGCGGAGAGTGAAGATGTCAGGTCCTGGAAAGCTTACGATATTTTTTGGAGAAACAGACCTGAACGAGCTACGAGGTACTGCCATCAATCACAAGGCTAACTGAGATGTCAGTCAGACACTCCAGAGGAGGGAAAACTGAAGGAGCTGGACTCGGCATCAGGTATGTTTGTTGTTCCCGCCTACATGGATAGAGCGTTTAAAATAGAGCTCTTTGGTCTGGAAAACAATCCAACCTCACTTCCTAGGGAAAATATTAGCAGAGTCAATATCAGTCTTAGTCTCAAGCAATTGAACGTCTCACCAATTCGCAAGAAAATGTCAAGCATGCTGCAAAGTCTTACTCAGCTCTTATGTAGCTGCTGTCACTAAAGGAACTCAGCAACGTTTCTATAAGAGATCTTTAGGTTAATATCTGTGTGTATTGTTTATTTTTTTGCTTGTACAGCTTACAAATGGTAAAAAGAACCGTAATTCTGAAAAAAGTTATTTTTACAAAAAAATATGTGAGTACAATTAAAAGATTTAGCATCTGTAATACCCTTGATCAGACTATTGAGGATTCATTTTCTTTTCAACTGACTAGGAAAACATGAAGCCAGGAACAGTGTCTGTAGCACTGCTGCCGTGCAGCGAGAAGGTTCTGGGTTTGAATCCTGCTCTTTCTGCATGGAGTTTGCATGTTCTCCCTGGGCACTCCAGCTTCCTTCAACAGTCCAAAAAACATGACTGTCTCTCTAAATTCTCCTTAGAGAAGTTGTTGTTTGCCCTTCGATGGGATGGCAACCTACAGGGTATGTGGTGTACCCCGCCTTTCACCAGTCGAGAAGCACCGGCTCACCTCAGGGGATTTTGGACACACCATGTATGCCTCACATGTGCATCACTGTTAACAAAACAATAACATCACTGTCCTCTCTGGAAGGTTACATTTTCACTCACCTTGGATACTCAGATGCTTGAAGCTGAAAATGAAACAAGTCTGATTATTAGGATAATAATTATCTGACTTGTGCAACCCCAAACTGAACCTTTCTAGGCTGTCATTTCATTCTTAAATATGCAAAACAAACAAATAAATAATTGAAACAAGAATGTAACATCGTGGCAACGGTAACGTAATCCATCCTGACGCAGCCGAACACGCTGAATTAGTCTCCCGTTATTCCAGTACACATGCATTATTCAAAATGGAGGCTTAGCAAGTACAACCCACATGCTCCAAAGACGTGATAATACTTGATGTTCAACATAACGGCTTTCACTTCCTTATGTTTAGAGCCTTGTAGTGCTTATTTTTTTAATACAGCTGCATACATGCAAAGGTAGGAAACAATGTGATAGCAATCTTAAAACGTGTTTGAAAATGTGTGTAAAACCAAAGGAGCGATGTGACTACATCGGTTGTTACAACTGTGTGACTTCACTGAAAAACAGTGATGTAGAAAGAAAAGAAATCATAAAACTATGTGTTGGCAAACAAATTTGTCTCCTACGTTTCAGACAGTGATAGTTGACTACAACAGCAGCTGGGCAATTGACCCCTTTGACTGATAAATATGATGATGTGGCAATGTCAAATTTAATGATGGATTTTATTTTAGCACAGATGTTATGGCTGAATAGCTCTAAAGTGTCCAGTGTTTTATTAGAACCTTTGCATGGAGGCTTAATTATAGATCAAATGGCTTAAAGCTGTCAATGTGCACCTTCTGATTATAGTTATTAAGTGTGCATAGTTGTTTATGTATAGAAAATGTACTAATCAACAGAATATTTCTGACAATGTACTGCAATAAAAGGGAAAAAAAGGAGAAAAACGTCATATTTATTATGGATGATGAAATTGGCAGTAGGATTTTCAAAAACATAAAATGCATCCCGGTTAAAAAATGTGAAAAAAAAAAACAGAACGGCAAATCTTTAATAAATAATCAGCATTGTTGAAAGATGACAATAAACTGACAATAAAACTTGAACTTCTTGAACTTTTTCAGATAAGTCAAACAAAAACCAGATGGCAGTAATGTCAAAAGTCCATCATGTCATAAAATAAAACAAATATGTCCACACTATAAAATCATGTCTGTGTTCATATTACATTATGTTTTATTTAGTAGAAACTGTTTTCAGGTTTCACTCATTTCTACAAAAATAACCTTTTTTTTTTGCATAAAACGTTTTATATTCTTTTTCAAACTTAGTTTGACAAACGTTTGTGCTTACCGGTAATTCTACACACTCACTGGCCTATTTTTTAGGTACACCTTGCCAGGACCAAGTTGGACTCCCTTTTGAAAACTGAAAGTAAAATTCAATGGACCAGCCCACACTTTTCCAGTCAATCTTGTCCAATTCCAGTAAGCCTGTGTGAATTTTAGCCTCCGTTTTCTTTTTCTTAGCTGGCGCCCATCTGCATCAAGGGTCAATGTGTTGTGCTTTCAGAGACTGTAGTTTTCTTCTATTAGTAGCTGCACGGGGTTATCAGAGCTACCTTTACCTTTCTGTCTTCACGAACCAGTCTGAACATTCGTTCCTGAGTTTCTCATGTTCATCTACTACATTAATGGCACCTACTTGATATTTTCTCTTTCTTTGTAAACTTGAGAGAGTTGTTAATGACCTATCATCCTCAAAGTAATTAAAATACCCTTTATTCACCATTGGGATCCTGACCTTTTAGCAGGTCAACTTCACCACATCTAGAACCCCAAACACATCGAGTCTCTGTGACTGTCTGATGCTTTATTTCCGCTAATTCTAGTAAGCAAATGGAAAGATGGACCTACTAAAATGGCCTGTGACTGTACCTGATTGTACTGCCTTTTTAATTTCTCTTCTCTTTTGGTGCTTTTGCAGAGTTAACTAGAAACACACATCCTGTTGCACAAATCCAAGCATATTCACACATAGAGAAAAGCTAATCCTGGGCTATTATTAGTTACAGTAATCATTAACTCACTGTATCACCGAGCTCTGGGGTGAAAGCATTCCTCATTTTTCTCATGCATGCATCTTATACACTTTTGAGTTCAGTAATAAGACTAATCCTGAGTGACATGGAAAAAAAAGGTTTAATTATTAGCCATGGAATTGGGCATTAAGAGCCCTCAGATGGAAACATGAACGGGCTGCTATTTTAAGAGAAACTAATCAAGCATAATTTCACTGAGCATTTACAAGGCCATTCAATTAGCTTTTAAAACAATAACCAGACATGGTGTCAGTAATGACATATTTTGTAATTGCTAGAAATAAATAAATAATTAAATAAATAAATAGCCAGAAACAAACAAAAAAAAAGTCCTGCAGGTAATGCCCGAAATTTAAAAGTAGAACATAAATTATGCAAAACCACAAAAATCAGAATTGCCTTTCACAACAGAGTTTTGAGCAGCTTGTGTTACAGCTGTCCAGCTGTGTACCTCACTGGATGGTGGATGCATGGTTGACTTTGACAGGTTAGAGAGAGTTTGTGTCATGTGCTTGTTTTGAAAGTTTCCAGTTCACCGGCAAATACTGGATGATGCTCAACTCCTAAGTATCATTGAATGTGCTGCCGGTTTTCAACCCAAACCAGCAAAATCATCCATTTTTGTTTAAAGGTATCTCATTTAAAATACAAGATGAATCCCTGATCATTGTTATTTTGCATGATTGCTGTCAGAGGCCTCCATTAAAACCCAAGTCGTGTTGCTGGTGCACTAACCTGTTATTTTATGCAACCCAAAAACAGAGCTAACTGGAGAGCAGTGTGGATCTATTTTCTTTGACCAAGTATTTAAAACATGGCAGCCTTCTTTTCTGTGCATGTTTTCTACAATGCACAAATTATTTCCCTGATTCAATGACTGTGGTTTTTCTGCAGCAGTTTTTTTCCCAAATTTTACGCTGATAATCAATTTACCTGCATTTACATTACGTATAAATCAGAACTAAAACGAAACAACCTAGATAATATATCAGCTCAGCTGTGTTATTTCCGGCTGTGTTTATTACTTGAAAACCTTAAGCAAGTGTGGCAATAAATGCACTATCCAAAAATCTAAATTTGCCACATCATTGAAAGAACCACCAACCCCTAAATTTTAAATTATCCTGACAAGGGGAGAATTAGAAAAAATATATATATATCAATAATCAGATACATGCAATAACTACATTTCAATCTTCGCTACCATATTGCAGTACACAAACTAATTAAATTATTTAAATTACAATTCTCTCTTAACTTTGCAAGGCTTTTATTGAGGAAAGCCAGCACATCCAACGATGCCTTAAGGCTCAGAACTGCATCCAGTAATGAGTTGACCAAGAAAGGAGAGTTCTCTTAGTGTTGGTGGTTGAGAACCCAGAGTTTCACAACGGTTACGAGACGAAACCAAAGAGGGGCTGGATGAAGAGGCCCATGGTTCCCAGGATGCACACCGTCACAAAGACCCAGAGGAAGATTCGGTCGATGACCATAGCAACGTACTTCCAGTCGTCTTCTACCTATAAGTAGAAGAAGACCAAAAAAACCCTTGAGGTATTACACATGAAATAATGTGTATATATATTTTTTATATCAGGTGACTCAAGATTGAAATACCAACTTTAAATCAGGATGGAAAATGTTCAAATCAAGAAAAAAGAGGAGAAAGTTTCTACAAATTTCATGAGTCAACATAAATTTGATACATTATTTACACATGAATTAATTAATATAATTAATTTCAATCCACATCAACAGGCAGTTTGAGAAATCCGTCTGAGTTTTTCATATCAAGCGTTTCTGCTCCCCATTGGGAAACTCCATCCTCTTTATTTATAGCCGACAGACGGGGGAGTAGAACCTTAAGCGAACACTCTGTTCCAACCTGAACCATTGTGAACTCTCAGAGCAGTTTAGGTTCTGCATCAATTTAGGGAAGTTTTTGAATGCTGCTCTCCTATAGGCCTTCAGTGCAAATGTGGTATTTTTTGCATAAATGCATTATGCAAAAGAACCCCTGAAGTGTGCTTATTTTCTGCTGCCTTGAACATACAAAAGGTATATTTAAACAATCCAAAGATCTGTATTTATTCTACACTGCATTGTTTTTAAGATTTGTTCAGAAAATCTACATGGTGCAGTTTCGCAGCAGGAAACTGGCATATGTAAAGAATAATTGATGTTACAATGTGAGGTGAGAAAAAAAGTTAAATGAACTCACCTGTAGAGAAAACAGAGCAACATGGCAAGATGGCAACATGTCAGAAATTAAATGATGCAGTGGCTATACACACTGTTTTCTTGTATTCCTCATCAGCATTTTTGGGTCAAATTGGTTCGTAGCCTATTAATTAACATCCAGGAGTTCTTAATACAAGACGGTAAAACATATATGAATTACTTTATTTAATAAACCTAAGATAGAAACACTATTTTGACACAAATCTGTGGGTTTGTTTAATAGTATTTGTAGCACTATGTCATCCTACACAAGTTGCTTTTCTACAGTCCAACAGCAAAGAATGTCCTGTTTATCTTTAAAAACTGAATGTCAAAAGTTTAGAACACAAATTCATAAGTCCACTGACAGACTCCTTATCCAGTTTATAAACTCACATAGGACTAACGGTCTCCTCTGTAATTTACTGTACCATAATAGTTGACCACGTAAACCGTAAAGGTAGTAAAGAGTAAATCCTACGTCAATAAAAAAATTTGGAGAAGCTGGAAAAACACGGCACCTCTTTGGCCTTGTTCCTGCTCCTCATGTTCTCAGCTATGTACTTGACGCTCTCGATGGCCTGTCTGACCTCGGGCGACACCACGGAGAAGGCCATCACCGTGTTTATGCTCTGTGGACTCAGCTGGCGAGGCACCTTCCCAGACTCTGGTGTCTCTGGGGTTTCCCTCACATGCTGGCAGGGGCAGGGACATTTCTTGCCAGTGCAGCCCTCCATGGCCGCGAGCTTACCGTCCCCACCGACATCCAGACATTTGAGGGAGCCTCCTCCGACCTGCTGGAGGGGACACAAGCACAACCGGAAACGAGACTGTGTTTGGGAAAGATCTTGGATGACGACGCGTCGCTCATTTCAGATTTGGTAAAGCCAAAACGACGGCGTAACACTGTCACCTCAGCTGTACAGCGTCAACAGGGGAATCTTAAGAACAGATTGTTCTAAAAGATTGATAAGCAGAACCTTCTCACCGACTTATTTGATTATACCCCCAGAAAACTATTCCCGCCAACGTCTTCTGCTTAAACAGAGAATAATAACACATGATCAGAAATCCTTCATTTGCATGTTCTGATTATCCCACAAATATACTGCGAAAAGTGTTAATTTATTCAAATGAAATGGAGAACGCACTTTTTATTCAAACTGGCCGAACATCTAATGACATGAAAATGTGTGCACACCTTTCACTGCACAAGAAGAATCGACCTGCTGATTCAGTTTCACAGAAACACCAAAGAGTCTTGGAGAGTCAGGGCTTCAGCTTGATTCATTATATGCTGATCAACTGTTTACATTCTCATTGATTAGATCACACCCGACACGAGGACATCTGGTGTAAGCGGACGATGGGGTGAGCCAGCTGCAGTAGGAAAACAATAAGATTCTAGAGTCTGTCTTTAAACATTAATTATCTGTTTAATTCTCTGTTTTGTGACAGTTTTTTGAAAACTGGTTGTGGCTCTTTAAAGATTGTTGGTCCAAACATCATACTTCCTGGTGAAACTCCAGGAAGGGAGATTCCTTCTACACTTCATAACGTTTTCCTGCCTTTATAATGAGTTAAAACTTGAGCAAAACATTATATTTTAAATCTCAGATTAACAGTTTTTTTATGTTTATTTTTTTTTACTGAAGCCAACCAGGGCAGCTTATGAACATAGGCTGCTCAAGACCAATAAGAAACCATCTCCAACACATGTATGTTGATCCAGTGAGCCAAAATAAACCAGGTATTGCACCAAGGACTGGCTGAGTAGTAAGAAATATGAAGTCCTGGTCCGAGTCAATGGCCATGGTCAATAAGTATATTTTGTGTTTAATCCATTTAAATCACTTATTTTTCTTCAAATACATTGAAATGTGAACATTTCTGAACAGGTCACCAAATCTTTTTTTTTTTTTTTTTTTATCTGACATGACTTTAGATTCAACAAAAAATTAGCTTAGGGGAATGTTGTTACTATTTCTAACAGAAGGTGGTACTGCGGTGCCACAATCTGACGCGTCCCAAAATGACGCATGAGAAACTTCAAGAGAAACAAGCTTCTACGCGGCTGGGTCATATTTCCGTACCTGAATCAAGCTGTTCTTCCTCTTCCTCCGTCCTTTCCCTCCTCCGCCTCCTCCTCCCCCTCCAGCTCCTCCTGCTTCCCCACTGCCGTCCAACCACCCGGCCCTGCCCTCCTCATCTATCGGCCTACGCATCAGCATGATCCTGGGCAGCACTTTGAGGAACACGGACCGGACCCAGCACGGCATGGTGTGCGTCATGGGCGTGCGGTAGTGCACGTTCAGCACGAACACGGTTATGACGATGCTGAGGGTGACGAAGATCATCGTGAAGAGCAGGTACTCTCCGATGAGGGGGATGACCAGTGAGGTTGAGGGGATGGTCTCTGTGATCACGAGCAGGAAGACAGTGAGGGAGAGCAGGACGGAGATACAGAGCGTGACCTTCTCTCCACAGTCAGATGGGAGGTAGAAAACCAGCACTGTGAGGAAAGAGATGAGGAGGCAGGGGATGATGAGGTTGATGGTGTAGAACAGCGGCAGGCGGCGGATGTAGAAGGAGTATGTGATGTCCGGGTAGATCTCCTCGCAGCAGTTGTACTTGATGTCGTGCTTGTAGCCCGGAGCGTCAATGATTTCCCATTCCCCGCTTTCCCAGAAGTCTTTGAGATTTACCTAGGAGGCGAGCAGGATTTCTAAGCTGAATGATCTACTACGAGAACGACAGACACTCGTTTTTAAAATGGTGTGAATCATAGAAAAGTTTGACATTGTTGGATGTTAAAAAGAAATTAAGATCAAAGAGTATCCACTAAATAACCCATAAGTCTAGTGAAAAGTTATGTAAAGAGTTGCAAAATAAATGATCTTTTGAGTCTGTAAGTGATTGACTTGGGGTCAAAAGCTGGCATTTAAAATAAACAGATCAACTTATTTTTCTAATTCACAAACTGGACTGAAGCTGGACTCAGGTAAAAACTGCAGGAATTAGTTTTTATAATTTTATGAACCTTTAACAAGGAGGTTTTGTCAACAGCTGATTGGAGACTAATGAAAAACTAAATGGAAATAAAGCAGCAGAGTCCTGGCAGCATATAGAAAGGAAAACTGATGGATTGTATGCTTGGAGCAAAAATGTGTGTCTTAAGAGTCCCTTTAAAAAAAAAAAAAGTGAATCATTAAAGATTTCTATAACATAACACTGGAAACTGACACACGTACTGACCTTGGATCCAATGAGTACAAGGTCAATCTTGGCTTTGTCATAAGTCCAGGAGCCAAACTTCATGGAGCAGTTTTGATAGTCAAAAGGGAAGTAGGTGATATCCATCGGGCACGAGGATTTAAAAATGGCAGGAGGAACCCAGGTGATCGTACCGTCATACTTAAGCAAGGCTTTGGTCTTGTCCTCTACCAGGAAGTCACCCACAGCACTGCAGTAGCAACATGTTTCCAAGACAGCCGAAGACAGTCAAAGGACACGACACGAGTGTGGTTAAAACAGGACACAAAGATGGGAGAAAGGGATTTGTTACAAACAATAAGAGGAAAAATAGGAAATGGAGGCACAGAAGAAAAAATGTTAGGCTAGAAAAAGTTTGTGTGTGGAATGAGCAGCAATAACGACCGAATGAGGCAGCAGGACACAAAGCACAGAGTAACTGAACTACTGATCATAACATCATTCTCACCAATTTAAACTACTAAACCGATATCAACATACTCCAGTGAATTTGTCTCTTTATCTGTTTTATTTGTATTCTTTAATTTCAGTTTCTTTTCAATGTGTTCTTCTCTGTTTATACTTTGTATGAAATATTTTAGACATGAAACAAATTTCAAGCTGTGACCAACTTTTGAAGTACTTCAGGTCTCATTCATTGTACTTGAAATTATTTTTTTTAACTTTATAAATTAGAATCAAGATGTTTTGAACTTATTCAAAACACTGAACAACTGTCTTATCTTTTGCTCCTAATAGTAATTAATAAATAATCGTGCACACGTAGCTCTTTGTCACTCCAACATGATGTCAGTACNGATGATGATGATGATGATGATGATGATGAAAAGCCTCACTTGTTGTAGAGAACAATATCAGGTCTCCAAATCTTGTTTGAAGGAACTCGGATGAATTCAATTCCATCAAACTCTGCTGGCATCCATCTTAACTTGTAGTCGTTCCAAATCTGGAAGAGAGAAATCAAACACAGCTGTTTTTTAATATTCTACCTTTCTCTTGGCAATGTGTGGCTTCAAGATTGTATTAGCAACTTCTGGTTTGACACGTGTACTATAACACCTCACTTTGGGAATTTATCCAGCTGTATAATTCCAGAAATTAGACAAATTTTCCTTAAATGATGTTACAAGGAACTGCTTTAAGTGTTAGGATTCTTTGAGAATTTGTGAATTATATTTTTACTGCCAATCTTCATATGAAACAGGGTAGTTGGCAAAGCAACTAAATATGCTAGGATATAAAATATAATTAATGTCTGAAAGATGAAGATCCATTGATGACCAGTGAAAAGCCTAAAAGCTGACAAGTTTTAATCTGTGTGAGAGACTTTTAGTTTTTCACAAAAGAAACATATTCAGGAAGTCCCAAACCACATTCTCACAAAGCCAAATGATAATATTGGTACCACATACATTATTAATTTGTTTATTGTTTATTGAAGATGTTGCATCTCTTTGTAAATGAGAAAAAAAGTACTTGCAATCAGAACTTTTTCTCTGGTGTGGAAAGGCACGTAAGTACAACAACATGCAGTAAAATGTCACTGATCCTCACTCTTTCTTTTGCCCCTGCAATACTTGTGAAAAACGATTTGCTTGGTTCCAATTTTTTTTAAAAAAGAATGAAGCTACCAAGTGTAGACATGCCTGTACAGCGAGTAGCTCAGAAAGTATGAATAAATTCTTCACTGGCAAATAACAGATCAGTACGTTCAGTTATTCTGCCAAAATACCTGCAGGTAGCGTTTTATGAGCTGTGGATCCATTAGTCTTGGCTATTTGGATGTCGCTCTAGATGATTTTTTTTTTTTTCATTAGCTAGACGGATTAATGCTCAGTCATGACCTGGAAGATTTTTAATTAACCAGTTCATGCGACACTGGTTTTCCCATTTATCCATCCACTGAGTTTGCATTATGATTGCCGGGATAATTCTCGATGGGCTCCGGTATTGTAGATTACTGTGGCCTTGAGATTCAATCAAAAGGCAAATTTACTGTCACAGAAACCAGCTGGTGTTTTTCTTGAGATTAAAACAAAATCCTGTAAAATGGTGTAAAAAAAAAAAGTATCAACAAAGTTTATTGCATAGATCTGAAAAATCTAAATAAATTAGATTTTAAAAAAGTCATTAGAGACGCAAATTTCATTTAATCATAAAGTTACCTTTGGTGAGCTGTGGTAGTTTTTCAAAGGGTATGCATATTTAAATAGTATTATTTATTTCTATTTTTGCAATGCGATATAAGCATCTGACTTACAGTGCGTGGCAAAAGTTTTCATAATCCTTGTGTAATGTGAACTCACATGTCGGAGCCATAAATTTGTTTCCATGATCTGATTCACCTCATCCTGCACAGAAACAACAGAGAAGAATAAGAAAGTTAGGTGTTGTTGTTGTGAAAAGCCAACAACAACCTTGGGAATTATTAGGAATTTACAGTGAACAAAAAGACAATCCTTTCTTTCAATTTGTGTTTTCTGGTGCAGAGGTTGTTCAGATGAAAAGGTCAACTAAATGATATGTAGAGGTGCAGGTGTCAACGCCTCGCTGCCGTTCTCTGTATTCAGGTTTGATTTACAGTCCAGTGATTCTCATAACTTTACACAAGCCACCCAAAAAAAGCCCAATAAGCCAGACTCTGAACCACAGACCCACATTTGTGACACACTCGTCAGAGCTCACACACACAGGTCGATACACTCGCCTTCAGCTTAATCTCACCTTGCTGAGCATGCAGATATGTATAACTACATGTGAATCCAATCTGAAAAGTTGCTCTCAGGTATTTTTATTCTCCTATTCTGAAGATTGTCTTTTGAGGGATTTGAGCAAAAATGTGCTTTCAGATACAAGTCACAAATCACAATAGCAAACTCCAGAGCCGCATAAGTCTCTGAAATAGGACGAACTATAGAAAGACTTAAATAACATTGAGCTTTTCTTGCAATGCTTCTATTTTTTTTTATCAAAAGCTGGGCAATGTGATGATCACAGAAAACACATTCCTTTTCACAGTTTCTGATCTTAACACAAAGAATAAGTTAAAACATGACACATGGATGTACTGAATTCTCTGAAATGCGTGCGTCTCCTGAATAGAAAAACTTACGACTTTAACAAGCTGCGAAATGGAGACCTCAAACTCCACAGTAACAGGATCAGAAACGTTCTCCACTGGTCTGATGAACTGGTTGTACCGTCTGAAAAGCTTCCTGAAGAGCCGGTCCTCTGCCTTGGATGCGACACAGTCTGAAGTTAAAGAAAGAAAGAAAGAAAGAGTAGAGAGAGAAAACTGTGACCAAAAGTGTAAAAGAAAGATAAGAAAAGAGGGAGTTCAAGGCAAAACTGATCGGTTGCAGCCATCCTCCACAGCCCGTCTAATCAGATTCAGTCGCGTTGGGGTTGACTTTGATTGAGACCTGGGGGAAGCCAGGCTTCGTATCCTTCTAATTCTGATGCAGCTTATCATTAGTGATCTGTTTGAATTTGTGCCGTTAATGTTTTATATTTGATGAAACGTCTGCAAAATTCTCTCTTTAGAGTATTTCTTCGCTGCTGAGATCAGAGTAAAAAGTTTTCTTTGAGCAAGTCTGAGATTAGGGATAACTTTCAGCGTTGAAGGGCCAAACAAATAAAGATGTATTTTCTTTCTTTGTTTTAATTTTGTTGAACACGCTTAGGAAAATTATCGCCTCACCCAATTCTTACCCCGACCATCTTAAAGTTGTTATTTTCTATTGGTGCCTCAATATCCATCCATCCATCCATTTTCTTTACACCCTTGTCCCTTAGTGGAGTCAGGAGGGTTGATGGTGTCTATCTCCAGCTAACATTCCGGGCGAGAGGCGGGTCACCCTGGACAGGTCGCCTGTCTGTCGCAGGGCGTGCCTCAATTTTTTAATGTAAATTAAGTTAATATTTTTTCTTACATGTCCAATAAATACCAGTATAGGTTTAATGGAGTGCCTTTATCTTTATCCTAAAATTTGCTTTGTTTTCCCTCTTATTTTCAACATTTGCTTTCTTCTCTCCCTCCATCTCTAGCTTCAGAACAGCTCCAAAACAAGCCATGTCAAACCAGGAGACTCTGCCCTGCGTGGGCAAACATCAACTCTTGGATATGTTTATTTGAGCAGGTATTAAAATACCTGGGATTAGTATTTACAAAAGAAGTGAATAACAGTGAAATAAGCTCTGACAAGCATGTCCGCTCTCTTCCCCTGATTAATCCTGTATGGTGAGTTCAGCCACAATATTTCACTATTAACCTAATATAGGTGTGTATCTGTCTGGATGCCTCGTTTTATGACTACATTTAGCAAAAAATAAATATTTGCAGTTGTATTTACAAATTGTTCTGACGTAGGTTGCCTGAGGGACAACTTGAGGATGTCAACCAAGGGGAAGAAGCTATTTTAACCCAGTAAAGAGAAGTTGACTATAGCCTGTGGATAAGATATGAAAGATTTTTTTTTTATTTTGGTGCAGGCATAGAAGGTGGGAGGACCAATTACTTTCTCAAGTTTTTCCTCAGAGTTTTTTAGATTTCTGTTACTAAGCTTTTCTTTGAGCAAAGCTTAAAACTTGTATGTGTGTAAAAATGAAATGAATACTCAAATAAAAGCTTAGTAATAGAAATCTAAAAGATGTGAGCGTTACAATTGACTGGAAAAACATGTGAATCCAGCTGCATTACGTTAGGGATCACTCCTGCATTTTTTAAACACGATAACTTGTCAGTATCTTTCTAAATATCTGCTTTAATATCACAATGTTGGTCGGGAATCAGAGGTGACTCTTTTGGGGTATTTGGCCAAGTCACATGCAAGCAAGTAATTTAATGATGACATCAATAAATATATCAGAATATATAACTTGCACATTGGCTGTGTAAAACACAAAAAATATAACAGAAATTCTTTCAGGTTAATTTTTTGTGTATTTTGATGATTAAACCCATGCGAGGGACTAATGTCCCTAGTGATTGTGGATTTAATGCTAGGTGAAGCTATTTGTTTCACAATGCACTGTATACCTACCTATGTGCTGCACAATATTCACTGATTCACTTGTTTGCTGACTTTTCAGTGGAATGTGAGTCTAAACCAGGGATCCTGAAAGCTGTTCCTTGAGGGTCAGTGTCCTGCAGGTCTCAGATGCGTCTTTGGCTCAACATCTGAATCAAATAATGGGGTCATTAGCAGCAACATGACTGTGTACTGAGGAGGTGATTCAGCCATTTGACTGCGGCGTGTTGAACATGGGACACATCTAAATGTTGCAGGACAGCGGCCCTCGAGGGCTGGATTTGAGGACCCCTGATACTCAAGGAAGGAAAATCTGCTGCTGTTGTTATTGAGCATATCTAAAACATTCAAAAGAAAACCAAACTTGATAATCTGAAATATGTATTTGGTGTACATTGCAAAGACCCTATGTATAGAATATATATACCTTCAGATGTTATATATATTCTATGTAAATCAGCTTACATGCCTTAAATTTGGCCTCTGTCTCTTTAAAAAGCTCCTGCTCATAAAGGAGATGACACTCTGCCTTCAGCACATCATCACAACAATACTCCTCCATTATGCAGTTAACAGCCATCCTTAGGAGCATTGTACTGTTTGTATGATATGTCCAGCAGACATGCAGTTCCACCAGGTGTTTGCTAGTTGCTGCTGCCACTAGTCTGGAGGAGTTGAGTGGAGGAGGCACAGGGATGGGAACTCTGTGAGGCGGTACTTGGGGAAAGGAGCAAAGATTGATTTTATATAAAAACCTCCTCTCTGCCCCTTTTATCCAAAAATATTCATACATTTTGACAAAGTGGGAAAGAGGAGCTTTTCCACCTTGAAAAGTATAAAACCTTTTCACCTACTAAGGAGCAGTCACAACAAAACCATGTTAGAACCAGCTGACTCAGTCTTTGTCGACTATTAAAGCAATTGACAAGTGCTGCATTCCTCCTTCTGCAAGGCCTCGGGTTTGGTGACAAGCCTTTCATTGGCTCTGCTGTTCTGTGAAAGGCATTCATCACTGCTGGCTGTCCAAACTCAACACCGCTCTGTGAACATGGTAATCTCTTGGATTTTGAATTATTAAACTACTCAGTAGCTGTCAGAATTGACTCAAAGTGTTGTTAGGGTCTTATTTTATTGCTGGACATTTTTGAGTAAAAATCAGTAACGCAGATCTACACGAGAAAATATTGTCATTATAGTTTTAAGTAACATCACTGTGATGGGTTAAAAATTATTAGCCACCGATAAAAACATTTTTTTTTCTTCCAGTACTAGTTCACATCACAAAGTTAACAAAGTCACAATGAAATTTGAACTTTGTTGTGATTTTTTCTAAGTGATATTTAATGTACAAACGGTGACTCATCATCAGTGAAGGTATCTGTGGATGTTTAGTTTTAGCATCTGTTTAATTCCCTGATGTCCTCTAATTAGCCCTCCTGAGGCCAAAATAATGCATATTGTCACTTCAGTTTTACCCTGTTTTTACTCAGTTTTTGTTTCTGCACATGCACAAATATTTTTAGAGGTTTCCATACAAATGATCCTTATTATAAGTAAAGTTTTACTGTGTAAAGCATTGGTGTCCCCATTATTTCTGGACTGATAACAAAAAAAACTACACTGGTGGAAGGACTTGAAAGCCTTGTTCCTTCGACGATGGGCAGCAAAGAGCAGAGAAAACTAAAAAAAATATGATATGAAAAGAAATCTTGGGTTGCTTTCAGTGTTTGTCTCCAAAAACCTTTTAAAATACTATCATCATTTGACTAAATGAAGCCGGGTAAGATAAAAGCAAAAAGAACAGAGTTAATTGGAATGGACTGCTGACGAAATCCTGCCGATCCTTTTTTCCATCAAGTTCCCGCCATCAGACACAGAAGATAACCTCTCATCATCACTGCACACAGCAATGACAACATGAACCCCGCTGCTGATGAACTCTCGATGGCAGGCCTCCAGAGACAACACGAGAGTTAACCAAAAATAAAAATGAAAACAAAAAAAAGCAAAAAAAAACACCTAGATGAAAAGAAGAAGAAGTGGAAAAGGAGAGGGGAGAAGCTGAAAGCAAAGCCTCCTTAAGATGTCACTCAGGAGATTATTTGAATCCAGAGTTCTGAGCCTGCTGTCTGATAGATGCTTAGTACGTGGCAGCGCTGCTTTAAATGGAGTTTTAAAAAGCAGGGAAATTTCGGAGGAGATTCCAGCGAGGCAGAGAAAAACGTCAAATTGTCATATAAATTTATGGAAAAGAATCTATAAGGTGACAGAAAATAGAAGTTATTCTGTATTTTTAAATAAAAAAAAACATCCAAATGCTGTCATGATGCCTACCTAATCTTTGTTTTAACACAGGAGAGATAGTTTCTACTGACTAAATCCACACACATCATAAGGACGTAAAACATTTAACACGGCAGGATGTCTCTCATGTGGAGAATCAAAAAACAGCCACAGGTGAATTACTTCTTACCGTTAGTAAGTATGTTTAAGTATCTCTTATTACACCTAGATAAACACACATGTTGTGGTGACGAGTTTATATATTTTAACAAGAAACTAATTTCATCCACAAAAGCACTTCAAACGTGAAATTATTCATGTTTGAAGTGAAGGAATCCTGCTTTACACTATTCTGAGGAAGCTAGCAGCTGACATCTCGCTAACCCTCCTTTACAGCTCAACCAGTCATGGTTCAGCTGCTGAACAAATCAATTTCATCAAGCTTTTGTTTTCCGAAGAGGAAATCGAGGGAGCAGAGCAAACTAAGCACCAACGGTTCACACAGCACAAGCAGCCACAGTCTCTGGCACTTTACATATAAAACGTTGCTTTAGAAGCTGAAGAGGAATAAAAACAAAAGTAGGAAATGGTATATAGATACGCATCTGTGACAATTCAAAAGCTGAGATGAAAACAAACAATGTGCGTTTGTTCTTTTCTCAAGTTTCTCCAATTGTTCTTTTCTCAATTCATAATTTTTGCCACAGTTCTCATTCGATTTTTTTCGTACATTGTGTTTGTCTGGAAATGGCTTTTTGACAAAGAAATGTCTCACAGAACCTGAGACAAATTCAGATTTTATGTCTACCTCGTTTTTATATTTGTGACAGTTTTCCATACGGGATCATTGCAGTGTGTTTTTTTTACTGTGGAGAGCTATGAGCACATTTATGATACCTTAGAAGGCTTTTGCTTTAAAACAAGAGAAGCAACTTTTCTTTAAACTAGGACAAAATACTACAGAAATTATTCAAAATACATTTTGTGAAATGACCAAAAAATAGTAACCATCCAATGAATGTTATTTAGTTGGTCTAGTAACATTCAAATTACATACATTTGACTTCATCTGTGTTTTATTTAACATAATCGACAGTTGCTCCACAGATTGAGAGAGACGAGTTTTGTGAAAAGACAGCAAACAAGAATATGATTGCTACACTAAGTTGACTGTCTTCAATGAAAATATATGTGAAGTGTTGAGATTTTTGCCACCTTTAAAACTGTGCAGGTCACTGCTGTCTTTGTGATTTATTTATTTCTTTTTAATTGCCCGTAAGGAGCTCAGAGGCGGATTAGGATGGAAATGTTTTGTGGAAAAGATATGTGGAGGAGTAATAAGTAAGTCAAGGAAATGCATTTTTATTTGATTCCATAAGTATCTAACTTTAAATCAATTAAATGTTTCCAGGCAAACATCATGTATCTACACAACCTTGAGCTAGGAGCTAATGAACCACTCTTAAGACTCTGTGATAGAATTACAGCTGGGCCTTTTGCATTGAGTTTAGGCGTTTCTACATAAATGTGTAGGTTTCTAATGAAACTCTGGTTTCCAGCCACGGTGGAGGTTCTTCTTATTATCTTTATTTTTAGCAAAAAAGTCCCCCAAATTAGCATGTTAGATTAACCATGTGAGCCTTTAAACTTTATCAATATTTATACATGCAGTGTTTTGCAAAAAATAAAATGAAATAAAAACCTATATTTCTTGAACTATTTCACATTGTATTAACAGGCTTCTGCAGCACATGATGGCACGCAGTCGTTAGAATCATTTGTGCTGGAACAAAAACACGGAGATACACACATCTTTGTCTGAAAGGAAGTCTAATTGTAATTTCCACTCTTCTTCAACAAACAGGACAAATAAGTTTCTGTTTTCAGTTATTTAGTTCCTCCATTGCAATTCAGTTTCTTTGTGTAATTGTGAATATTGCAGATATCTTTTTTGTGTGTCATCCGTGTTAATCTGATGGGGCATACATTGAAAAGTCCTGAATCTTGATTATCTACTTGCATTTTGGTAAAAAATAATGTTGTCTGATAAGCAACAGATCCCTGATATGAGCTACATGTGGAATAACAGTTTCTCTCTAGACTACACCAAATGTGTAGATATGTGTAACCAATGGGTATCCATGTTTTTTTATAGCTGGGATTAGCTGAGATTGATGAAGTAAATCTCACCAAAGAAAAAAGAGTGGAGATGCAGAGGAATGGAAGAGGAGATGTGAGAAGACGGGAGGCTGTGGCAAATTAGAATCCAGAGCATCTACAATTAATGAATTCCACTGTATATTTTCAATTATTCAACTCAACATGCAAGCAATGTCAAAACCAGAGTAGAAGGCCAATCTAAGTTATGGAGGCTTCATGAGCAGCTTAGTTCTGGATCTAGATGTGAAAACTGATTCAGACAAGAAAATGTTATGCTAGTGTTTAGGCAGCAATTATATTATAAGAAGCATATCATTTAAGTGCTGCATCCTTGAGTAGAGGCTGTTAACATTCCAATTTTAAAAACCGAAAATAAATGTTTTCAGTGCCAATTTGACCTCAACTTGACCCGAAGAGATTAATGTATGGAGATCCTCCTGCATCTTTGGAGCTTTTACTGGGAGGAAAACGTGGTTTATTGTCTCTCTGACATTTGGAAGTGGGGGATGAGATGCAGCAAGTGACGGAAAACAAGAGAACATTTTATGGGTCGTGCTGAAGGCTTGTGTTAGGGAGCCATTTGGCCTCCATTCTCCCCTGAGCGTGCAAATGCTTTTAAAGCAGAGTGAGTAAGAGAGACGCACAGAGGGAGGGAAACATAGATGGGCATAAATGAGGAGGTCTTCATCTCTCACAAAACAATGCATATTTATGATAAAAACACGCCGGTAGCAAACGCAAGGGGTTCAGCTGTGCAGAAAAACTCGAAGAAAAAGAGAACAAAGCTGAAGAACAAAAGGACGACAGCTTCTGAACCTCGGAGACTTGTGAGTGAAGTGTTGTGCTGGGATCTTAAGGTTGTAAAAGAAGAATAAAAAGAAACAGGGAAGCTAAATAAATGCAGCACACAAACTCAGCAGGTTAGTCTCTTTATACCCTTCCAAGAAGAGCTGTGCATAATAGCTTTTCTCTTCTGATCATCAAAGATAAACACTGCTTCCCTTATCAGGATGAAACTGGTATGGAAATCATTAGATAGTTTGATTTTGGTTAAATGCAAAAAAAAAAATAATGATAAGGGATCTTTAGGATTTTTAAAAATTTGATAAATGATATTTTTCTTATTATGTGAAAGGAAATCACACTAAACTCATTTTGTTTCAGATAAGTCAGAATTACCTATGTGTTAAATGTCATAGATTATTAATGACAAATTGAAATTTAACATGACCTGAGTTAGCTGAAAAGTAGGGCACTTGAATTTAAGAAGCTTTCATTAAAGCTTCGTATTTTTTAAATTTTTTTAATTTTTATTTTTTTGTTATATTGGTGTTTTGCTTGTCCCACTGGGAGATCATAATTACCTTTAAATCAAACCTTGAATGAGCCAGAAATCTTTGCTCTTTGGTTCCAGAATTATCTGCAAAGTCAAACCAGCCTCAAATGTGGCATCCAGAGAAGTTGTGTTAAAACGTAAACTGATGTAAGCAGCAAGTCGAAAAATGGCAGAGAAAATGTGAGGGCTGCAGCAGGATATACCTTTGTGACTCAGTTTGTAAAAAATAAAAAATACCACACACCCTTTTGTTCTGTGTTGCTGCTTTATAAATACTGTGACTTTAACCTTGTTACCAAACTACTGAACAAACACAAACACACACACACACACACACACACACACACACACACACACACACACACACACACACACACACACAACACAGCTCACTCGATCATCAGACATGCATATAAAACAGAATGACTNAAAAAAAAAAACAAACACACACACACACACACACACACACACACACACACACACACACACACACACACACACACACATCACAGCTCACTGGATCATCAGTCATGCATTTAAATCCGAATGCCTCTGTTTCAACACAATGAGCAGTTAGACAAACATGCCCACATTGCTTAACTTTAAAATCACCTCAGGCGTCGTTACTCTGCACCGTCTATGGATATTCTGTTTCTGTTTTTTTGTTTGTTTTAGTTTGTTTATTTATTTTTTTTATTAAATGTGCATAAGTCACAACGAAACATCCTCCACGTCTCCATCGGGCCGTGAAGAAAAGGATGCGATGTCTATTTCAGTGTAAGGAACAACCCTCGCATTGATCGCTCAATCGCAGTGCATCAGTCTGTGGTCTGATGTTGCATAATACATGAGCGTGGCATACTCTCCCATGGACTTACACAAACATTTTCCTGCGGTGAAAAAGTTTGTTGAGTGCACAAGTTCTGCTTGCGGAGGATGAGGGACTGTCTGTTTTCTATAGTTGGAATGTAAAGATTACGCTAAAAGAAAATATCTCTATGTTACTCCAAATGTATCTGTAACACCACTAACTCTGAAGAGCAGCTCCTGCGTTTCTGAGTGTTAATCATTCATTAGTGGTCATTACCGGTAATTAAATAAGTGGATCATTACTGCGACCTTAATTGCTTTTGTCAGAAGAAATTATTCAAATAATTTTGTTTCTCTCTCTTTGGGATTTTGTAATGATGCATGTCATGTTTTTTTCTGGGTTAGTGTGCTCCTTTATTTATTCACTAATTTGTTCATTCGCTCATTCAGATACATATAAACCTTCATACTAAAGGCAATAGAGTAAAAAAACAAACAAAAACAAAACACTTTTTAAATAGAACTAAATTTATGAAAAAAAGAACATATGGCTGTGAAGTGATCCCACGTGAGACTTGTGCAATGAAGAGAGTCCATCAATAGATGCAAAGCGATAACATCCCTTGGGAAAAAAACAAAAACAAAACATGAACACTAACACTAAGTTTGAGATGAAACCAAGCATAATCACTGCCTGAGACTGGAGCTTAACAATATGAAAAGACAACAAATATTAGATCACAAAAATTTTGCCCGCAATGTGAAAAAAGTGTGACAAAATACACACAGTTGCATGATACCACTAATACAAGGGAAGGCAACTGATTTCCATAAGTATTGTTAGTTCATTATATAATCAACAACAATAGAGTACAAACGACAAATGAAATAATTTGTGGTTGGAATTACTGGAGGACTCATGTCTGAAACCAGAGGGACTACATTTCAGTTACCACGGCGATGAATGAATCATTCTTTTCATTCTTTTCTTCTCTAGAGAAAAGAGGGAACCAAACCATTAGAGACAGAGAAAGGAGGCATGAATATTCTTTTTAGGGTTTATGTGAAAGATGATAAACCAGAAGACAGACCATGATGCCACCATGGTGAATCAGATATCTGCTGTTTTTGCCCCAGGAGTAAATGTTTACCATGAGACTTTGATACGCCATGCTTCATTGCAAACATTCCTGCAGGTCAGAACCAAGTTCTCTACAGCAGTGGTCAGCAATTAGGATTCTGGTTGATTTCCAGGATCCTCAGATCATTTTCCCCTTTATCCCACCCTTTCACTAAAATTCTTCTCCAGACCCAAATCGTGTTCATTTCCTTTCATTTATGATCTGATGAGACAATTTATTGTCCACTTCTTCTCCCTGATCCCATCCCTCTCTTCATCTCTACCTGGCATCATCAGTCTATTTTTTGTTCCTCCTTTCACTCCTGCTGACATTTCCTCCTCTTTCATGCTATGACTTTGTCCAGATAGTCTTCGTTTATTTTTTTCAAATTTGACTCTTTAGTCTTCCTTCAGTTGAAACCGTGTTTCTGGCCCTCCTCTCCCCTCCCACCACCCAAGTCTCAATTCTCTTGAAAACAAATCCGCTCATTTCTTCTTATGACGAATAATTTCTCAAAAGATTCAAGAATACCTGTCTGTACACATCCAAATGACTTAAAAGTCTATGTGCAAACACTCCCATCTTTTCCGAAAACTATTTTTATAGCTTAGCCATAACTGTGAGTAACTAAGGTCATCATATTTATGCGGTGACATTCAGCGCTGTGAGAAGGTTTTATATCATATGCCTTCAGCTGACTCAGTCTCCAGACTGAAGACATCCCATCCACCTTCTGCCAGAGTAAACAATGTGCCCTGTATAAATCAGCAAGGGGGGGGAAGGGGGGGCGGGGACATGGAGAACACGTCCTCTAAAGAGATTATTAATCTGCATGGCTTCATAAAATCTTGCCTCGGGGCAAAATTTGCATTCATCAAAATTCATTCTGTATTCCATTTCAGTGACCCACTTTGTGTCAATGGGAGCAGTTTTAATGTTCATAATTAGGATCTAAATGGGCTGTTTTGGTGCGTGGTGATTTGAGAAGAAACCCAAAGCAAGACGCTAAAACTTCCCAGCAACTACACTGTAAAAATAATTAGGGTGGTTAAACTTAAAAACTTGAGTTCAATTGCTGCCTTAAAAATACAAGTTAACACAA